>JAZGTK010000010.1:223561-364148 GCA_036877625.1 Ambastaia sidthimunki | reverse complement strand
AGGAAATAAATGAATTTAATCCATTTTGGAATAAGGCTGTAACATAAAAAAATGTTGAAAAAGTGAAGCGCTATGAATACTTTCCGGATGCACTGTAGATCATCTCGGATGTTGTGCTGTTTTTTTATGGTGCAGTTGTGCTCATGATAGAAGCGCAGAGACATGTGGCTTTATAATTATAAAATCATGCAAATAAGAAATGTCATTATGATTATTGTGTTTGTTAACTATGGGTTAGACTCACTGCCATGGCAATCATACCATGGTACAAAAATGCAGTACACATTTTTAAATCACAATGTTTATTTGTAAGACCTGATGTGGTAGAGCTATTTTCTTAGAGAGTGGTTTTAAAGTAAATACTGAGATTGTTTTTGGAACCGAATATTTGACCTAACGTATGAGTTTGTCTGCAATTTAGTATCTTCTCAAAACACTCCTTTATTTTACTTATTTACTTTACTCATCCACAGTCACTCAGTCAGCTTCCTGTTTTATCTATCTTTTGCTCTATTTTCTTCCCTCGCCCACCTTTTCTTTCACTTTTTTCTGATCTGTCACCTCAGCCTACGATGTAAACACATGATGTCATTTGTTTGAGAAACTTACATAAAATAATTCACCACGGCACCGCAGGGTGGCGCTATACGATTCATGAAACGACCTCATTCATCTTGCAGGAATGAGAGGCAAACGCATTACATCATCCCTGTTGTAAAAATAGACTAAGAATTGCTTCTTGCGTTCTTGAAAGTGGAGCATTTTGCCACCTGTGTCCAAGCTGTTAATAGATAATGACATCATCTGAAATTGCTCATGGAAATCAGGATTTGACACTCAGTTGGACTGAATGGATGAAGTTGCTATGCAACCTGGCCATCTGAATTAGCCAGAGTGCCCTTGAAATTCTCTTCCAGTATAATTCTTTGTTCAGTGTAGTTCTTTTGTGTTCTTGTGCATGAATAGAGAGAGCCGAGTCCCATTTGTATGATCTGAGTTCTGCCTAAAATGAATGAATGTGTGAGCTATTCAAGTCATTTGGTTATACAGAAATAAAAGATTCTTTTAATTTAATCAATTTTACTGCTATAGTTTTCATATAATCTCTGTGGATTAAGATGTATCTGAGGATCTTGTCTATGAATGCATTTACATTTACCTCATGCAAAAGTCTTCTGTCTTTAGTAAGACCTAAATCTAAATCATAGTTCTAAATGATCATCAATGGTGTGTGTCTGTGTGTGTCTGTGTTTGTGTGTGTGTGTGTGCGTTTGTGTGTGTGTGAACATTGATTAGGGACATTTTCTTTCAATTAAACAGTTTTGGAGCAGGATTGTTCCAGTCTCTGCTTCGACCGGAGACTATAGGCACTATTAGAAAAAGATTCATAGCAAGAAAAAAATGATACACATTTACATTTAAAATCTTGAGTTCTATTGGTTTAATGCTTCCAGAGTGTCCTAGTTTCTTTAGAATTTTTTTAACCACAGTATTGCCCACACCCTAAGGTATCAACAGTGGCTTTTCTTGTCCTCAGTCTAGCTACCTCTGAATCCACAAACATTTGACAACCTTGTGTAATGCTATCGCTCTGACCTCAAGACGTGTCCATCATTATGGCAGACATTAATATGATAATGATATAGAATATGGATGGTGATATTTGGAAACCATATGTTTCATCTCGTCTCTCTGTCCCTCTCCGTGTATAATCACTGTGTTTGATGAGCAGGGGGAATTTCATTAAACCACTGATATGGACTTGTCTCATTCTCAGTGCCTTGGGCTTCCTCCAAGAATCTGCCAACATATATGTGTGTGTAGCTGTTCATATATGCAAACATTTCTGTCAAATCTCTCAGCACCTGACAGCACTGTGAACCCAATAAACCAGAGGCAGATAAGAGCTGGCGTCAGTAGGCAGAACTAATATTATTTGTGCAATGGAAAGCGTTTATCTGTCACGGACTGAGAATTGATGGTTTTGTGTCACTTTTGTTTAATAATGATGTGGTAATCTCAATATGCCCACTGGCTTGGGCTCTATTAAAGTTCAAAAGATTATCCAAATTAAAATCTCATTTGAAATATTGCTTTTCCCCAATATTTTGACTAGAGGTGGATTCTATTGGATGAGATATTTCTCACTTAACTATCCAATTAACATTTTATGTTTGACAAACTGCAACGATGGCAAATAGGAGTTTGGTTATGTGACTGTGAAATCTTATAAAGGGTCTTTTAAAGATACAAAACTTACTGTAATAAAACTTTTTTTAATTTTATGACAGACAAGATTTAAATATGCCCCACAATATGACGACTCAAATGTGGCTGTCAAAAACACAAAAGCAAATGTAGTTTCTCTATCTGTGTGGTGACAGCTGATGTCATAATCCTTATCAGGAAGATAGATATGCGTTTGCCTTTATTCATTATTGCATAACATTGTATTAGCGCTAGTGTTTGCTTACCAAAATGTGTCTGGTTAGTGTGTATTACATCATGGGTGATCACAGCTCACTAAAACCACTGACTCTGTGAACAAATGAAATATTGGATCAGTTTATGTTATCAGCTGCCAGTTGCCCTGTTATTCAATTGCATGTTTTGCAGCCTTGTGTTTTTGAATATGTATTCAGGTTTTTTAAGGGTTGTGTGAGTCTTATGGCCAGTCTATCACATTGAGCTGCCTGTCACAGGAAGTGACACATACTGTCTGAATCCAGGAGACGAAAAACTCATCACAGCCTCAACTGACAGATGCCAAATGGAAAGCAAGTTTGGACTTTTGCTTCTAAGACGTTTCTCTTGTGTAAAAGACCTATTAATAATCATTATTTTATTTAATCATTTAAGTTAATTAAAAATGTAAAATAACTGATTAAACATCTATATTTTTGCATGACATTAATAAGTAGGCTGCTGTATTACACTGCTATTAATGCTACCTGATATTGCAGCTGATAATCGTTAATATTAATAGATAATAACTGCCAGAGCTCATATTATCATATTCTTCAAAGAAAGGTTTTAATACGGTTTTGAAACCTCGTGCGCATCGCCAAGTTTCTAAGTTGATATTTCTGCGGTGTTCAGTGTCTCAGAGCAGTATTATTTTAAAGCTCTCAGTCAATGGAGCGTGTCAGTCTCACTTCCCCACCCTCCACCTCACACCGAACAGACCGTTCCGGTGTCACAGCCTCTCAGTGTCCGTTTGCGTCTCCACGATACGCGCAGTCTGAGCGCAGATATATCTGAATATGGCTTTTGTTTGAGGAAGGTACTGGAACAGTCAGTGGTGGAGGTAGCTGACACCTACAGTATAGTGAGGTGACAGCTAGTGATATGTAATAGACCGAGGCACCCGTGTTACCATCTTTCCACCTAAGCGCAAAAGCGTTCATCTGGTGTGAACGTTCTAAACAAACATTTGTTAACAAGCTGCCAACGCATTACAGGCATCAGGCACGTGGCCCAAAGCTTAAGACAACAACGTTTATTGCCCCAGCCACCCCTTCTTGTCTTTTTTAAGCACAGACGTAGCAAAGCCGCAAAGGAAGGAACGAATTTTGATGATGGCTTTGCGCGCGTGGAGCGCTAGTTAATTGATTGTTAACAGCCCACATACTGGGCTATGACTAGTATATGAGCAAATGACTCACATTGGACAAACAGAGAGAGATAGACAGACAGATAGAGAGAGAGAGAGAGAGAGAGAGAGAGAGAGAGGTTTAATGAATGCAGGGAACAGGGTATGGGATGAGTCATGCCTGCTTCCTTCATCTATTTACAGTCACTGAAACACCCTACTGAGATAGACAGTCCTCCACAATATGAAGAGACGTTTGTTTTGCCGTAAGATCACACCTTCCTGAACGTGGTTTTCTCTCATTCACAGCGTTAATGAATGCAAGAATGTAGGTGTTGATCAACATGAAATTTCTTCAAAAAGGAGAATTATGCCGACATTTATTTATTGTATGTTTACAAGAGCCAAATACATAAACATAATGAGATATTAAGACAGGCACGGTGTTGTATACAGCAACTGTTTACATGTCATATTCTTCACGACCGTGCCTGATGAAAGAATAAGAGGCACTAACACACTGGTGACAAAAATATTTTCTGATACATTATGCATTAGCGCAGAACGCTTGATACAAAATATGTCATGGATCCAGAAGAGAGACAGGGTTGTGCCAGGTTGTACATATTATTACACAAGACTGCAGGAAATTGTCATAACCCATTTTCAGATATTTTTACACTGCTTGCAGGCAGTACTCTTTATTCCCCAAAAATGCTTGTTAGAGGTTATTTCTGTAATTATTTCAGCTCAAACCTGAGCTGCTGTTAATCTATAAATCCTTTCACACTTTGGATTGTAGCAAATTTTTTGACATGCTACATCTTTTTTTTAACTGTACATTTAGATTTGACATTTATAATCTAACTAACAGTACACTACCAATTAAATGGCACCATCCTAATATTTGCATAATGAATTCCAATTGGTCGTATTTCTTACATTTATTTGTCTATAGTGATTAGTCTTTTCTTTCTTCAACCATTTTTAGACTGCAAAAGTGGCACAATTGGCAGGGAAAAAGAAAGATATGATGCTCTATCTTTCTTCCTTTATCTGTATTTGGATTTTATTTTTCTAAAATCTAATTTTAATTCTAAGTTTCCTTCAGATAAAAAAAATCTAGTTTAAACTTTTATCCCTCATAGTGGCAGCAAATTTTATCCATACTGTAATTTAACAGTGTCTATTTTGACAAGCATTAGACAAGTACATAAGAACAGATGTCAAACGTTGTTTTAGATAATAACAAACGATTTGTTAATTTATGACTCTCATCAAGTACTGAGCACAAATAGTACACTCCCAACTTTCTTATTGAGATAACCGAGGAGCTTTTGTTTTGCACTTTGACTGCATTTTTCAGCAGGCACTGTCACACAACTTTTACAAGCTCTTCTGAACTTTGTTATCCCTGGCAAGTGGAGACACTCCTCCATCACTAGAAACTGGACTGGGAGGCTTCATCACAGGGTCTCCTGGGCTCTTCATTGCGCTCGGGGTTCTGTTTCCCCCTTTCCGTTCTCCTTTGGATGATTGCAGGTTGGATTCTTCTTGTTTCGTGGGTGTAGGAGGTGTGGAGAAGTTAGACACCAGGATTCCTCCTGCCATCAGAATCCCGCCCAGCGTGAGAAGCCCCGTCCCAACAAGCACACACACGTGCAGCGAGTGATTGTGACGCATGGCCTGATGATCCACAAACAGCAGCTCACCCTCGCCGAAGGCCTCGATGCGAGCGGGGATGGCGTAGCCCACTGTCATGACCACCAGCCCCACGGTGAGGAGCACAGCACCAAGAGCAAGTGTGGCCTATAAGCAATCAAGAAAGAGAGGTAGAGAAACAATGTTCAATGTTTATTTCATTATCCTCTTGCAGTATAAATATTGCTTTTACGTTAGAGGTTTTGATGTGGATTGGCTTCAACTGGTCATAAAGTTTGTTTTATAACCTTGCTGAAGATCTTGTAGATCTAGTAAAGCTTGTCTCTAATATATATTGTTTTTTGAATGCTGGTGTCCCCAAGAGGGATCTTAACTAGCTGGACCAGCAAGACAGCATCTAAACTAGATAGACCAGCAAAAATAGTCTGGAGCATCATGGGAAATTCACAACAGTCTAAGCTGATCTTTTTAGCAGAGAATTGTAAAATCAGTTTAATGTAAACTCAATGTAAACTCATGTGCACACTAAGGAACCATACTTGAGTCTAAAGTCATGTGAACCCAAATATGTCTATGATTGACTGAGGTATGTAGTCTATGGTAACTGATGGTAACTGATCAGCTTCTGATAGTATTAACTTTGCAGGCAAAAACAATGTACTGGGCTTTGGAATAATATAACAGTCTAAAGGACCAATGGGGGCCTAAATTGTATGTGATTAATCCAACCTGGGTTTGGCAAACAAGCATGAATATAAATGTTGGCTTTGATTAAGATGTCTTTTACAGAAAAGCTTATAGTTTAACACTCAACTGATACCTTCCAGAGACTCAAGCTCCAGCGCAGAGATGATCTTTGGCTCTGAAAGTCCTCCTGCTGCTCCCTCATTGAAGCTGTGCACTCCTCATAAAAGTGATGCAAATAGGAGCGCACTCCGAAAACATGGCAGCCCGAGTCAACCACGTTGCCAGAGCCACACACCTCAGAGCAGGAGGCCATCTTTCAGACCTGTGATCTAACCCACAAAACATCCTTAAACAGAGAGTTGTTCTGTTTTGATAAGCTATAGTTCTTAGGACATTTAATGACACTGTTATGTAAAAACAGGTTTCTTATTGCTATAGTTTGTCATGTGACAATAGCTTTAGAGAGAACTGTTTCTCATGCTGTGTTGATAAATTTGCAACATTTGTTGAAACATGAGAAATTACTTCGTTCCACATTTTCCTCGCACTTATTTAACATCTACACAGATTTTATGGCAACTTGTTGCATGTCAGCAACAGCCGTCTATGCTACTGTAGTTGAGGTGGCTTTGAAACTGCCGCACCACCCACAGATGAATCACACACACTCTCTCTCAGAGATATAAGCACAGCAGATGCATTCACCCGAAGAGCATCAGTACCCTTTACACTTTAAACACTTACATACAGACAGTGCATCGATCTAGATGCTTTCATATTTTCTTCCATAGTACGATCTAATGCTAATCTTTGTTTACCTCTGCACTACCCTTCTGTCTCTGAGACTCAGACGCTTTGATTTAAAAGCGTTTATTTGGTCTAGATATCAAGCTAATGAAGCCATTACCCAGAAGAGAAAGTAATAGAACATTAGCTAATGAATAATGAATACAGATGCTTTAAAAGATGCTTAAATCATACCAACTAGTTATAAATCATATGCAGATTGGTCAGTTGTTTATGTGTAAACTGACCGGTTTGTCCAACGAGTTACGATGTTACATATATTATATACATTAATGCGCTTTAAACATTTCCAAAGCGCAGCTACACAATCTGTTAAAAGTGTTTATGATAATAACTCAACCCGCTATTTGTTTAGGAGAATAGTCATAGATATCAAAATACAGTTTGCGATATAATTCTTCTGTGACATTCACAACAAGCTATTTTTAATAATCTGAAATAAAACAAACCATCCCATCGTTGTATGCAAACAGGGTTGCACACAATCAGTTAATTTTACTGAGATTAAATCAAGCGCATCCCGAGGTGCTGAAACGCTACGGCGATGCTTTATTGACATGTCAATAAATGCAGTGTCAATAAAGACGATTTACCGCGTTTGAGTAATTTTGAGATTCTTTATGTGTGAAAATCACAATGGCAACAGTATATAAAACGCCACAGGCAAAGGATATTACAGATACATCACTATTAAAATTTAAATGACGTCCCATATTCATTTTTATAATCGGTTTATGATACGGCAGTCGCCGAGATAAACGGATCGGAGTAAATGTTTCTGGTTATTAATATAAAAGAGGTAAAACAGATTACTACCGAATTGTCAGTAATCGATCCCTGTCGTTTCTTTATGCGCTTCCCATCACTTGCTCGCTGTCTGTATCAGCCAAAGTTTACAATGTACTCGAATGCGCCACATGCGCATGCGCAGCTAACTACCTTGTTGACAATACATGCATATTATACAAGTGTATACAGTATTAAGTGTATTTAAATACATATCGTATAACCTTACATTATGAGCACAATACTGGGACTAATGCTGAAACAATAATTTCAACTGCCACCCTATAAGAATATTTAATATTAGGGTGTGGTACACTATTAGGATGTGCATTGGTGATAGTTTTAGAACATATTCATCAGAAAGCAATAGTTGGGGAGATTAATTGGTCCTTTTCATATCACCTTGCATTTTTGCTATGAGCTGGTTTTATTTAATTTTATCTGACCAGCACGACTATAATAATCTAAAGTATGAAAATATTAATTGTCAAAAACTGAGGTAAGTCATGACATTTTGTTACCTTTCCAAGCATGTTAGTACCAAATACCAAATGTAAATAAACAATGATCAGTCTGTTTAATGACATTTACTGCTTACTGAGCTACAGATTCAAGGACACTCTTTGAATAGGTGTGATTCTGTAAGAAATCTAGCTGTAAAGAGATTTAAAAATACAGTAAATTTTGTTCCCTTTAACAGATGAAAAATAAAGAGTTCATTTTCACAAAGGAATACTACCACAGTTTTCTGTATTAATAACTTAAAGTGAGGTAAATAATAGTGTAGATTCACTTCTCACTGACTTCCCAGCCAGTTGAGTACTCTCCACACTCTGTGAAAGCTCTTTCCTAAACACATGCTTAATGGTTACTACAACACTTGAGGTAAAGACAAATTAATACGCTAAGGTCTAACAGCTTTAGTATGCATTCACTTGTAAAAATACACAGGACATGCCAGTAACACCTATTCAGAGTTATGAAAGCCTTCCAAAGCTGTGAATAATTAAGCAAATATAATTGGTTTCCTACCCTACCTTCAACTGATCTGGCTATAATGGAGAACCACAGAAAGATATGTAATAAAAAAATCTCATAAGTGCTGTTTGAGCATTTGTGACAAAAACAGTGTTGCAACTTCACAGCCATGTTCAAGGTTGTGCATCTGAAATGAGGGTTTGAATGATGGAAATTGCATTTGTGTTGAAATTCCACAAACTCTTAAAGTAGTTCTGTGAGAGCTCATTACGGCTAACCTTGGGATATGTTTTGTGGTTAGGAATGCTTAGAAAAGTAGATGTCCTCATATGGCAGGTTATGTTCCTGTTAACACATGCTATACTTTCTCCAGCCAAGAAGTGTTTTTCCATGGTTACACAAACAATTCAAAAGAGGCATTCAGGACTTTAAAATGGCTTTACTACATTATACATTACTTTACTTGTTTGACTTTTACAAGCTTAACTGACTGGGTGGTAGATCTGTTTTTGTTTAATGAGATCTGTCCATGGTGCTGAAGTTCTAGAAGGACAGCTGTCCATTCACACCTTCGTAATTTGCAAAATAGTTGCGTGTATAGATACGCTTTAAGTGTCATGCATTGACTCTGTGATTGTTATTTCCATTTACAAGATAAAAATAGAAACTCAAGACTTAGAAAGTGTGTTAAACAGTTTATACTGAATTCATTACCGAGGATGAGAATTAAGAGGATTTTCAATACCGTGCTGGTTTTGTATTGCACTGTAATAAAACAAACAAACAAACAAACAAACAAACAAACAAACAAACAAACAAACAAACAAACAAACAGGCTGCCAAAGAGATGCCAAAGAATAGAAGGCAGAAGATCGTTTTTTACTCTTCTTGAGTTTTTTCTATACCAACTGATAAACCAAAATATAATACAGTGGTTTTGCGCTCCCTCTTCACCAACTGTCTCACAGGACGTGGATATTTAACTGCGGGGGCGAGCAGCGGTCCTATAACGTGCTCGTTATGTTGGTGAGACGGCGAAGCATAAACGCTATCGATGGCAATGCCGTCGTTTCCCTTTCACCCGTGATATACGACGCGTTAGACGCTCGGCGTCATATGGAGAAGCCAACAGAGTTCAAAAAGTCAAAAGACGCGTCCCGTGATGTAGCGGCACCCAGACAGTTCGTCTGTGGGCCAAAATGGAGGTTACATCATCTTAATGGTCAAACAATGGGGCGTAGCGATGAATAAAACATATGCCATTTTAGTCTAACCTACATCTCAAAAGCTGAGCTAAAGTGTTGCCTGTAACCTGTAATCATCTGTCATCTGTTTGGATATCTTGTGTCTGTAATTCAGGACTATTGAAGGTTTGTACATAAAAGGTTTGTACCATAAAAACGGCTTGATTGACGCTTATTGCCATATATAATGTTATATAACGTTGCTTTTGTTCGTTGTTGCGAGCACACTAATCCTTCACCATTCTTGTAGTTCGTAAGGATATTGTTTTCATTGTCATTTTCAGACTCTTACAGACATCATGGCCCACATTTCGTGAGGTGGAGAATCGGAGAGACAGTGTTTTGTATAACTTGGGCAAACAGATTAAGTGAATCTGGTTATTGATGTCCTGCATCAACTGAACACTAGATGGCGCTATCATCCCAGACAGCGCTAATTTTATATAGCTTTCTGCTTGGCTTTGTCTGTGAAACACCCTGTGCAAATGCTGGGTGGTGAGATGTTACACTTTTCACAACTGGGGACATATCTCTCCTGGACTATATGTGAAATTTTTTTTGTTTGTTTTGTTTTAGACTGGTACACTTTCCAGCTTTTGTATTTAATATAAGCTATGTTAACTGTGGAAGCAGCTTTTTTAAGATATAATAAAAAGAAACATGCCTCTAACAGTTAGCTGTGTGCAGCCCCACATCAACAGTCAGGAGGTACAAAATCCATCACCATAAAGGGCACATTTATGGGCTTCATTCCACAGAGGTAAACATGTCATACATGCCTATGAATCCAGTGTTGGCACCATGGATCGCTTGCATCCACTGTTCTGCCCAGCCCTTACCCCCTGCCATCTGTCCCAATGTCCTATACACACTGCTCGTTCCACACACAGCCCCAGGGCAGGAGCAGGGGGTGCTGCGGCACGGCGGCCCCGACATCTGCTGCATCTGTGGGCTTCGCGGATGTGGAGGCCCCCTGGGTCCTGGGGAACAGCAGCAGAGGCCGGGCATCCACACTGTCCGGTAGCAGGACACCATTGTCTCTCCATCACATCAGTGTTGTGACTGAGACTTTATCCATGCCAGCAATCACCATCCACACTCCTCCGGGAAGGGAAGAAGGTTTTTGTGTTATTTGCCTTGGTTGTTAGGCTGTAAGGTCAATTTGACCTAATTTATTATTTAAATTTTATGAAATGTTTTGGGTATGGGGCGGCAGTTGGCATACACGCATGCATTATCTGCGCCAAGAACTATTTTAGTTACTGATATTTGCACCTCATATTTTTTTACTTTAGATTATTTTGCACAACATTGAGATTATTTAATTATGTCTAAGAATGTCCTCTGGGATTTAATATTTTGTCATATGTGCAACAGCCACTTAAAAGATTTTGAAAGAATACCAGTTTCTGATGAGTCTATTTATGAATAATGAATACTACAAGAACTTTGATACTCTAACACTGTAAAAGGAAAAAAATCAAACTCTCAAGGTCTTGTGTTTCTTTCTAGACACTGTGCTGGAAGCCAGGGCATCTCTCTCCCTCACCGTGTCTTCCTGTTTCATTTTCCTCTCTGAGAAGCAGGGTGCACGGCATAGCATCCTCTTTTATCTCAGGAGCGATCAATAATGTATGGGACTCCCATGCGAGAAGCTTGCTGCTGCCCTGCCGTACCACTCTGTGCTGACAGCCCTGCTCAGCACCCCATCTGCCAGCCCCGGCCTGAGCCGCCAATTAAACATGGCACTTTAAGAACTGGCAGCTCTTGTACAGCAAGTGCACATCCCCTTTTCCTCCTCTCTCACCAACCTCTGGAGACCCCCTAACCTACTCACCCGCACCGTATTGATCTTCAAGCAGATGTAAAAGACTATTGAGGTCATCATTCATTTTTTATCATTCCAGAGAAAATGTCAAAACGTGTGGCAAAAAACATCGTTGTGTCACGCGTAACAGGCGTAACAGGCCACTGCACGGGATGATGGGATACCGATGCCAGACATGCAGGTGTCTGCTGTTTTAGCGCGGCGAAAAGTCCAAATGCAGTGAAATCCAGTTCAGTTCTTGAACCTGTAAATCCATATTAAGCATCATTAGGACTGCGATCACTGTGGCTCTCATTACTCAGAACACATCTTTTAAAATAGTCTGGCGTTCAACAAAGATGCATTCACCAGGAGGTGAACATTGGTTATTCTGCAGATGTGGTATTGTAGAATATGCTTCAGCAGATGTGGGCTGTAGCAACTTTCTGTTGAGGCCCAGGCTCTGTTGTGGTCACCGCGAGCCGGTAATGACAAACACCAATGCTGGTGAATGCATCAGTCTGTAATAAAACATTCAGGGGGTCCCACTGCGCTGTGGGCCCACTGGCCAGCGCTAATTGGAGGTGCTTAGTCAAGGCACTTTCCCAGCAATAAATATTTAAATGCATGAAAACTTCTACCTGATGTGGTCTGCATACCTATCGCATAGCTGCTCCAAGAGTTCCACTTTCCAGGCAGGGAAACTTAGTATAAAAAAAATCTTTTTGACTCTTCTTACCATAATTCTTCAAGACTGTCTTACTTCCTTGTCTGTCACGTTGAACACTGTGATGACCATCCCTGCTCATCTGCAGGATCCACTATGTCTCAGTGTTGGCAGAATGATGACAGTGTGTCTGATCTAACCCAGCGTGGATAGAAGCAGAACAGCTCTTATCCAGCACACAGGCCTTGAGTTTCCAGCCTCTGTGGGAAAGATGTGATAAAGTGGCATGATATTCCCTGCAGGAGACGCCACGGCTGGAAAAAAAGGGAAGTGAGGTCTGCGTCAACATCGGCTATTAGCGTCCCACAAATCTGCTGGGTTAACAGAGGAAATAACATTCAGACTCTCCTCTCTGGAGGAGCAAAAGAGAAAGAGCCCCAATAGTTTTGAACAGCTGGCTATTCATACACCCCCAATTTATGGGCAACCCCAGAACAGGGCATCTTTGTGCAGAGCCCTTCACTGTACCAAATACAGCTACATAAATTATCCTTTTATCGGGCACTTTGCCCGCTCCTCTATAACCTCTGCCATACTTTTTCCATGTTTGGAAAGCGTGGTGAGACCTTGTGGTCTCTCTTATGTTCTATCACATTATGTTTTACTTTGTTGATGTATATTTCATACATTGGATGCTGGTGTCAACAACCTGGTTTCTGAACTAACCAGCAAGATTCTCATGATAAACCAATTTTACCAAAAAGATTGGCTGTTCAAGTACACCAGCACCAAACCAGCACAAACCAAGCTGAACCCAGCATGGAAATATTTGCCTGTCTTTCCAGCAGGGCTGGACAGTCATTATTGAAAATGGGACATTATGAGCTATACGTTTATGTATATAACTGCCACAGCGACTCATTATGTGACAGTTCTATGGACCAGCTTCCTTTTATATCCGTCCATATTTCCTTGCTGAAAGATGGAAGGTCTGTTGAGTTAATTATCCTGCTCCGTTTCCATACATAGAGACTGAAATGCAGTGATAAGAAGCAGAGTCCTCTGCTCTCTGTAATGAGCTTTAGTAGGAATAATGGACATAAGCTACAGCGCTGGGTTATGTCAATGACAGGACTCCAGCACAATCTTAATTACCTGCACATTCATGCCTGGCGTTACACGAGTCCGTCTCCCCCTGAGCACCAGAATCTGTCAGCCCACCTAAAGGACCCCGACAGAGCGAGGCCCGCCTCGGCCCCTGTGAGGATCATTCTCCTGGTCACCCCTGACCTTTTCTCCAAAGTTTTCTTCTTGTCACTGAAGAGTCGTGTAATTTACAGAAACCTCATCTTGTATGCTGGAAGACGAAGAGAACAAAAAGCAGCACCAATGAGAGATTACGTGAGTTGCAGGGGAGGGCCGACAGAAGCGTCACTTATTGCAGTGTGAATCCGCTGCACTTCCAGCACCTGTCTGCATGCAATGAGGAGGCTTTGGGTCTTAATGAAATTTATCATCGCTCTCACTGGAATTGAAACAGCTGTTGCGATCTGCAGAGATGGAGGTGGGCTGACAACACCTCCACTGGCGCTAATTAGACCAGCCAAGGAGAGGAAACTCACAGAGCATATATTAGGAGGGACCATTTTGCCAAGAAACGTTCAATTTTTCTATACTGGCGGTGCAAAACAATTAGCAATATTCAGCATGAAATGTAACATAAGGCGGAAAAAGTTTTTGTGAAGAATTTCATCACATTTAGTTCTGAAACTGCTTGTTAATGTGGAGAGAGAGAGAGAGAGAGAGAGAGAACATTACTCTGTCTTGTATTAATACAAATGATGTTCGGATTTAAAAGTGTCAGATTGTCAAAGCATTCTCCTGCCGTGCGCAAGATGTGGAACATGCCTGGGCAAAGTTCCTGCTCTCTTCTTCACTGTTTCCTCTATTATCACTATTGTTTCCTAATGGACAAAAGAAGACAAATAGAAGACAGACAGAGAGAGGGAGAGAGTAAGAGACTTAGAGTTTGTTTTGATCTCAGTATCTTTCAGAACAGAACAATTCAAGCTGTGATCTGTCACACAGAGACACTCACCACACAGGACATATATAGTGACTGCTCTGTTTACAACATTTCTGTCTCACTCGTTTGTGGTGTGAGTGCACTAGAGTTGATTTTGCTATTTTTGCCACTTTCACAAAGGTTTATTCATGTATTGAAGTTTTTATTTATTATTTTGCTTGCATGTTGCATGTGTTAACGGTGCAAACAAAATCCAAAGGCAAACAACAACATATGTGTGCGTTTTCCAACTTATTATCCAACTTCTTTAATTCCTTAAATAAGCATTAAGATACAAGAGTCTGTGTGACAGTGATTTGACCCAGGATAACATAATGTGTAATAAATAGCTACATTTATGCATTTATAATTCTTCTAATTTATGTAGTTCATTAGCTTAACAGTCAAATGTTTATGGTTTCCAAGCAACATGACGTGACAACTTGACACATTAGCATACAGTATCATCATTTATTTACCCTACCTGTCATACCAACCCATGTTATTTTCTTTCCTCAGTGAAATGCTAAATGAAACGTAAGAACATTATATATTATTAAAGAGGTTCATATAACCCCTGTACTGCTGTAGAACTTAAGAGAATAATATGGAGCTCAAAAAACACAAGGCTGAGTAAACAATGCATCTAATACAAAAAAATACATGTATTTCCCCCCAACATCATCCCATTGTTAAACTAATAAAAGCAAACACTGATTTAAACATCTGCAATCGTAATCCATTCAGGAATCTGATTAACATGAGATTAATATGAACGCTTGACTGCACCATCTCAGGATCATCTGAGGCTCAAATTCACAGAGAATAATAGAATACAGGAGTAACTGGCTACAGTTCTGGCGCTCTGTGCTGGCTTGTGTTGACTCCCTGTGCTGAGGTGGCAGTGATTCAGATGTAATGGGTCCTGTGTTTATTTAAATGGTTTTTCCATCACGGGCTGTAAAGTGAAGGAGCAGGACATTGCTGCAGTAAACAGGCTTGTGACTTCACTGATTTATAGCCCATTAGGAGCAGAGAGGCACTTTACTGCTTTAAGCTAATCTGAGCTCCACTGGCACTTCTGCTCAGCGTGCATATGTGTGTGTTCACACCGATGTGTGTGTGTCTATATAAGTGTGAGCAGTTAGCATTATAACAGACTGAGGTAATGTTTTGCCTTGTTAAGCTGTTGTATGTACACACACAAAAATAATGCTTCTATACCTCCTTAATCAGACAAAAGCATAAACCCAAGACATTGTGTTTCTGTGTGAGATGCCGTCTCCAGAAAGAATATCACATCAATTTTGTTTTTTAAAGGTAATTTTTTTTATCTAAACAATGTCATTCCATTTGACTTCATCACTCTTCCAAGAAGGAATAAACCCGGGGACATCTGAGTCCGCGAAGCACTGCAGTTTTTAAATCCAGAGAAAAACACCCTGGTAACATCTCACAACCTTTCTGGAGATGCTGGAGCGCACCACACTTAATGGTGACCACTTGACATCACTCTAATTGCGTCCCCACACCCTACGCAAACAGAGTCACCAATCAACCCATCTCGTCGTGCGCCTGACCCGGGTCTGTCATTTCAAAGGTTTTTAAACCAGTGATGGTCCATTTCTCCATATGTAAGCTCTGCCCATCAGCTGTTTAAAGGGTTGGTTCGGGCCCCAGGGAGGGTGGTTGAACCTCCCACAGTGGCCCATCCAACACCTCTCCCTTAGGGGGTCGATTAAAATTTCCATCTAGAAAGCACATCCATCCAGATAACCTTTTCATACAGGATCAACATGATTGTAAAGTGGCCATAAGTCACGCCACTTATCATAGGTTTAAAAGAGCAGCGTTGTCATCAGAGGGCCTGTCATAATTGCTCCGGACTAAATAATTCATCAGGGGTCACACTTGGGTTAAGTGGAAATCGCCCAGTGGGTTTGAGGGCTCAGGATAATGCATGCACTGTGTGCGAGACATAAACATCTGTTCAAACACTGAAAGGGTTTAAGTATTTTAACTGTGTTTACATCTTTACCTGCAGTATAGCTATATGGTTTGCAATGCAAGCTGAGGTCCATTGACCTTGTGATGATGAACCACATGGATCCATCAAAATTTGAATGTGTGGGCCCCCTCTCCCCTAAGCTCAATCAATAGGCCATATGCAACCTCATTGAGCCCCAATAATCACAGGGCCCCATGCAACATTCTTGTTTGGGCCCCCTGATGTCAGCCCTGGTGACACAATCAACACTGTTGGAATATTTTATTATGGAATTGTGTTGGTATTGACAGACAAATGCAGATGTGCAAGAAGAAGTTACTATACATGAAAAATATTTGGTTTCAGTTCATATACTTTTATAAATAATTGTTCTCAATTTCCTACCCTAATTATGTATCACAGCAAAATTAAAAATGTTCTGCTAAAGATGCACAAAAATGTGCTTGATTGTTCATACAGATACAAACCTAAAAGCATTTTAATTATGTCTCATTTGGCTCCTTTGTGACCTAGCTGTCCCCAGATCATTGCGAGTTTTCATTTTCATTAGACTGTATCATAATTGCGCAGCACCAGTGCACACTACAGTCATGTAACCTTGACCTTAGCAGATCAATATAACAAGCTATCAGTATGAAACCAGTGGACCTGAACTCTGAGGAACAACACATTGGCAATAACGTAATGCAGACATATGAATATATCATATTTCACATGCATGTACTTGCACCTTTCCACCTGACAGCTGTGGTAGTTGCTTACAAAAAATGTCAGGTTTCTCTGCCTGGTTTAATGCTCAAACCCGTCTCCCCTCAGCTCAATCTGTTAGACAGAGCTCTACAAACTCTCCACATGCCATTTTACAAGCCACTGGACCACTACAGATAAGACTATGTGGAATATGAGACAAAGGGCCTGCCATAAAGACAAACACACAGTGAGATTGGCTGAAGAAAGGCTGTGGGGAGAAGAACACACAGAGAAGATCATTCAAAGGTCAAATAATGAGAGATCCAAGTGTGTAACAGATTGTGATTCATAAGACTGAGAGTGAGATTATTTTTATGCTGCATGAAAATATAGCAGCAGTGAACTAATGTAACTGCATTTGTAGAACTGAAGAAATAGCTTCAAGTGAATGTTAGACACCCCCCCCACCCCTCCATGCACACACAGCAGTGACAGACAAGGGAGAGAAGATTCATTTGCACTGAATAAATAAACAGTTTCTATGTGAATGAACTTTAGCAGATCCTGAAACATTTATGTGTTTAAAACCAAATATGACGGATTAAAAACCCTGAATGTCATTTCTCATTAGACCACGGTGTGTATTCTCAAAATGTAGCCACTCTTGAGATTTCACTGAAAGCTCTTGATTGGGTGTGTACATTCATCAGTTAAGAATGGGAATCCTAAGCAATTGAAAAATTCAAATTCAGATTCCAATTTCAACGAATTCAGTTTCAATTATATTCTTTTAGTACTTTTGAAGAAGCTTCCAAACTCAAAATCCAAAAACCATTCAAATGAATGAGTGAGTCTTTTGATTAATTCAAATTCTAACCTATGAGTTCCAGACAAAAAAAAATATCAGCTTCTAAGAATCTCTCAGTCATGAATCTGACAACACTGGTTTTGCTGTATGCTGTATGTTTGTTGCATGCAGCCAGTGAGGGCGTTGCAATAAAGAATGCATTGCTTTTATCATGTCTCTGTAGATTTAGTGCTGAAACGTCATCAGAATGCAGAAAGTCATTCGCTTTCAGTATCTTCTATTAAAATTCAACTAGTCCTGAATAAAACAGTGGTCCAATTGTGTGTGTGTGTGGATTGTGTGTTTTCACTCGCAGTCTGGTTGAGAATTCTGTGTGTGGAAAGAACAACTGTGAGTGTGCACATGGGTTGGGAGCCATACAGAACTCTATGTGTGTGTGTGTGTGTGTGTGTGTGTGTATGTTTATAGGGTATCTGGTTGGCCTGCAGATGAGGAAAGAAAGCCTGGTGCAGTAAGGGGCCAGCTGAAGTCTGATAGGGGGGCTCTCTCAACTATTCAGCCCTACACTTAAAAAGCTCTCACAAGGCCAGCCCTTGTGAGGAGGTGTGTGTTAGTGTGTGTACATACGTGGCTCTTAGACTCAAACACTGGCGCCTGCGACTGACTTCTGAAGCCTCGCAGCAAATGCGGGCAAAACCCCGTGGCGTGGGAATGATGTGCGATTGTCTGTGGACTTCTGATTGCTGTTACCTCCTCACCTCACTCTAATCACAATCACACACTGCCCAGGAAACGCCGCAGGACGCATGTTGATTTATTGCGTACATGCATTTCAAAAATCGCCTTAAACGCTAATGATGCGTTCAGCTGCAGAGAGTAATCGCAAATGCCCCTGAGTGAGTCAGCTACTAATACGTCACTGCGTGGTGACTTATTGTGCTTACAGATGCACAAGGACAGGCGAGCGCATGCACTAAATTAAATCAACGGCGTGATTAAATTTGAAAGCTTGTTAGAGCATATTAAGTGAAAGATAAAGTACAATAAAACAAGCACAATTCAATTAAAGCCTGCTGCAATACAACAGACATTATGCCAATTCAAATGTGATCGATAAATATACCCCTTGTATGACATTTTTAAAGGGGGCTGAATGAGGGGATTGGGATCTAAAAAATGAGTTAGTGTCCTGCTAAAACTATCTATGATGGGATAACATTAAATGTCTCAATGTTGTGCAGCTAATATAACAGCTAGACCTTGTATATCACCTGAAGCTTGTCATTCAGTTTGACAAAATGTTTTACCTCATGCTTGGGTTATAACCTTATGTTTGACCTTCTTTTGGTTCTAGCACGATCATTTGACGAATAAGGAGTCTTGCAAGTGCCTGTTGGATAAAGTAGTACAGTACAGTACTGATGTGAAACTGTTGAAATGAAGGACTGTTATAACCTGTGTGAAGTTCAAATTAAAGTCATGCAACTAATGCTTCTAATTTTAAGGTTAAGGGGGAGGCTTAGTGGGTAGTACTGTTGTTTCACAGCAAGAAGGTTCTATGGTCCATATATTACATAAGGTTTCATATATGATTACATTAATTAAGAAAATGATTAAGGGAAATTATGCTTATTATTATTCTTACTTGAATTTAGAATTTCTGTTTTGCATTGTTTAAAACACAAAAATGATTCAGACATCTGCATGTCGATCTCCTGCACGATCATTTGATTTTAAACTAAATTGCTATAAATTCCTTTAGTACAACAGCCCACCAGCAAATGGACAGTGTACATCTGCATCTCAACCCACCAGTTCCTTGTTTCCTTAGTGTAGAGCAATTCACACTCCATCGGGCGTCACATGCCCAATTAAAAAAAGCGTAACACTTGGTTCCGAGTTTGGCAGCCATCTGTTAGTCCATCATTAACACCCCTGCTTTCAACTGACAGAGCGCCGAATCTGTCTCACCACCTCTGAACATATTGTTGCAGGGGAAAGTGTATTCCTAACAGGAATATACTGGAAACGCACCCTCATTCCCACAAGATCCGCCTTGGGAAGACCATCACAGCCTGGTTGGAGAAACAGTGGAGTATTTAGCAGCCTCAGAGGCACAACAGAGGACGGATACTCTTTCACTCCCTGAAAGCTCTTAACAGGCAAAGTGCTCCTGTGAATAACCTGGTATTGTGTGACTGCGTAAACAATACATAGATGCAATAATGACGGGATCCCACATCATATTTTACTGCTTTGAAGACCATTTAGAATGATAAGGGCTAATATAACCCTATTAAATGCCATATGTGATAAATATATGACGCAGCTCTAATTCATAGACATAACACAGACGGAGTGATTTACAGAAACTGGAGCAAGAGGGATCAAATGAATATTTATGTCCGGGCAGAAGTGGTGATGATGAAACTGATCGCGAGGTAGAGACTGCAGCTGCCGTTGTCGGCGCCTGCGCTGGGTTCATTGAGATCGGGTGAGGGGGAGTGGGTAAGTTCATGATCCTTATGTAAAGACTGAATGGAGCAGGTCTGAATCAGATGCTGATGGGCGGAGTCTCAGAGTGTTGCCATGGCAATGACAGGGGGCACCGTTGCATTGTGGGACCTTACAGTTGTTAAGTGCTGGCAGGAGTAGCGCGCTCCATCAAAACTAAATTGTAATCACACCCAAGTGTTAAAGCTCATTATCACCAGTGTTAGGTTGTTGTACCATTACTCAATTGTGTGCTTGGGTAAGTAGAGCCTTGTGTTGACAAGTGGTTTGTGATTAAGGGATGTTTGTTTAAAAGCAGCTTGTGTGATCCTGCTGAACAGACTGGTCTAGACCATCAAGGATTTTAATGCTGGTCCAAGCTGGTCAGGAGCTGGCCTAGCTGTTGAACCAGCGTAGCAATGTTGTGCATGGGCCAAAAATTGTCTTGCTGATAAAGCTTTTTTTTTTTGCCTGTTATAAAAGTCACTGTGTCAGATCATGTGTCAACTTATTTAGTTTCCCAAATCTTGCTGTGTTGTAGACAAAAAACATGACAGACATATACAGTAGCTTCCAACTAATCATTTCTTAACGACAAGCATGATGTCATTGAGAAGGTGGAACTCACTTCTTGCCTCTTGGTGCTCTTTGTCGTTTAAAAGTCATCATGACAACCTACATCAAATTGGATGTGCTAAAATTAGACTGATGTCATATAGTCTAAAGCTTATATAAGGAATATTTGCTCTTTAAATCTAAAAGCCTGGTAGAAACACCATCTTCCCAGCATTCGAAGCAGTGAACCAGTATACCAAACACAACAAATGTAGGTGACCAGCAATGCTGTTCCTTTTTTCAATAGGAGTCTATGTGCATGCGTGTGTATGTTGTGGCCACTTGTATATTCTGATAGCTGACTGGAAATGGGTTTTCTATCTCGTATCTGAAACCAAATACATTGCAGTTCCTGTCAGCCATGGAGAATATTCAGCTGGGCGGGCACCAGTGTGCACAGTGGTTATCTGATTACATAGACTGATTGTGTGTGTGTGTGTGTGTGTGTTTGAAAGGGGGATTAAATGGATCTCTTTGGTGGGTGAAATGTTGAAGTAAATCACTTCAAAAGCTCTTTAATGTATATTTATTAGTTTGTCTGACCAAGAATTGAAACTTTACGCATTTGGAGCTACACACCCGTTTTTAAAATATGATATCGGGACACATATGGTTTTGTCACCCTTCAGGGCATGTCGAGCCATGCTAAGAACTGCAAGATAAAACATCCACAATTCAAGCTAAAATTGCTTCTTAAATGCGGAATATGACACCACAGATAAGTGTAGTTGGACACAATCCCCATCGAATTTGAATCACAGTTTAAACGAATTCTCCAGAGAAGCATGTTAGAATTTTTATTATAAAATATAATGCTAGTAATTACGCCAACAGCTGAACAAATCCACCCGTGCTCATATCATTGGATGTTCTCAATTTTGGCCGCTTACTGAAACATATTCTGCCATGCGTCACAATTTTAAAAGAGGGAGAAACCTGTTTATCACGCAGCACAGAGGAACTGGGACGTGAGAGATGGGCTCAGTTGTAAGCTTGGCTTTTATCTCAGGCCATAAGCACAAATCGTTTTCCTAAAGCTGCTGTTGGATGCAATTAACCCCAAATCTTTCCTCTCAACTCTATACATTTTCTCTCCTATCAGATGCATGTTTAAGTAAAGCTGTTTAGTCTGTGTTAGACAAGGTTTTCGCACATTAGCGAGAATAAAGCCTGAATTTGTGGCTGTAATTGTTTCAGTTACACACAGCTGACAGCAGTGGACACCTTTTCCATCACCACATTATAATTACAATGATATGTATTTAAATGGGGTTTTATAACTGCTCGTTGTTGACAGTGTTTGTCAGATTGTTCTGAAGGTTCTTGTTGCTTTAAGCATTTATTGTAGTGCATTTATTTAAGCATTATTGTATGGTGTACAGTAACCCCAACATATATTTATGAAAAATATCTTGTAATATCATGACTTTTGGACATAGCACCATGGCAACACCATGTTGTTTTGGAGATTTAGCATGGAAAAAGCAAAGATCATGGCAATAACATTGTAATCCAAAGAAATACTCTTTGGATTACTGAAATACTGGAATACTACGCAAATGCTATGCTTTAAAAAAACATGTATGTTAATTCAATACCATGTTATATATAAAAGCAACAATGTACCATGACAATTCTTGTTCAGTCAGTTTTTCTAATCATTATTTCAATGTTTTAATGCATAGTTATTTTTATATACTGTCTATGGTGTTTTTATGCTTTAAAATTCTAACAACACACCATCAGCATGTATTTGATTGCGTGTCCATAACCTTCAGTTGTTTTTGTTTTCAAGTGAAAGCTGCTCACTAAAAATATAAGCCAAAATATAAACATTTAATGCTATTAAACTCTTCCTTTCACCCATTGTATTATTGTGTCCTCTTGGGAGCTCACATGTCCTGATAGCCAGTAGTTTAGCAGCGGGGTGAGACCAGGAGGAAAGAGGAAGGACACAGGGGAAGGTCTGTGGTTAAATTATCCCTCATCCTGCACAGGATGATGTACCACTGAGCCACAAAGCAGCAGAGTGATAAGAGATACACACACTGACACACAGAGCAAAGATGTGCGTCAAACTCGCATGTGTTTGTTTATATGTTTAGTGTGTGTCGACAGATGTGAGCTGCGGGGGTTTGACTGACTGACCAGCATGGGAAAGTGCAGAGGGACACACGGCACAGGGTAAAAGGGCATTTTAGGATGTCCATCCCAGAGGGAAATAGATAGAGAGAGAGAGGAAAAAGAGAGAGAGACATACTGAGCATATAGAGGCAGGCAGGGTGATGTCACTGGAATGGATGTGTACACATATTCAGTCTGAGGGTATTGTTATGAAATCTGAGCAGCGAGTGGGTTGTTATGAGCACATGGTTTGATAACAGTGTGTTCTGTAATCACAGTGAACGCGCAGACTGTGGGAGGCTGAGCCCATGGCAACTGTAATTTTCTAATAATGTCAGCTTACACAACTTCTATTAGAAATGAGGTGAGGCAAACACACAACTGTAGGCAATGGTTCTTTTCTGTTTGAGGATTTTACACCGGATGTCATGTGGCAACCCAGAACAGTACAGTTATCATGCGATTCGGATGCACACAGTTTGATTGGATGCAAGGCCTGTGATGTCAAACTCAATAGAGCAACAAAAGGGAAACATTTTCTCCACCTCTTTTGATATGTTGATATGCTTTGTTTTGCTAACTATACATGATAAAATGGTTAGAATATTGGCTATATTTGCATTTAGCATATAATTCCCCACCTGTGATCTTATCAGAGCTGACCTGTGGCCCACCAATCAGAACTGATTTTAGAATTGATTTAGGAGCATGAGAATATATGTCGCAATTGACTTATGCTCAGCTAGTCAAGATCAATATTTTAGAAAAGGTAAATTACTTAATTCAAACACAATTGTCCAAACTGACACATAACACCAAATCATTATTGACAGTTTCATATTAAACAATAGTACTGAAGGGTTTGTGAGTTCCCAGCATGCATTGCAACATGAACAAATAATCCAGTTTTTGTAATAGAATTTTTCATTTGCTTGCTTTATGTATGCTGTTGCTAATATTGTTTTTGTCATCACTGTTAATTTCATGCCATGTGGTGATGTAATGATGTGTTTGTTAATAGCTACAATTATTGATGTTTATGTGTTATGAGGATCTGTGTGCACTGAAAAGTCTTAAAATCTTAAATGAAACATATATTACAAGATGTTCTTTCTAACTGTGATAAACAACCTTGTGAGATGTTCTCATCTTTAGAGGTAAACTGTGCATGATAAGGACAAATATTGACAAACCAGTTTTCTTGAATGTTAATTGAACATTTGCTGAACTAGAGCTTTGTAGAGACTGTCTAAGGAAGACCTTCAGTGATTAGTGAACAAACAACATCATGTCGGCTGCATAAAACATTCTGAGGACACAGTTGTTCAGAGAGCTCAAAAGTATCACACTGCCTTGATTTTTGACTATTTCTTTTTAGTTTTATGATGCAAAGCTAAACATACTTTCACAAATTCACATGAATAGCACAAATACTAAAATCAATTTAATTAATATTTTAAGATACTTTGGTCAGAAGTTGAAAAAAGTCATAAATGTCCAAAAACAACCTTTTTTGGTGAAAAGTTTGCAGTGTGGTGAAGAGATGTTTGGTTCACTCAAGGTATATTTTCATCAAAATGAGGTAAATAACATTCCTGGTAACTTTAATTCTGTGATACGGACTGAAATAAGAGGAACAATAGTTGAGGTCAACCGGTGTCCAAACGTGAAGTGCCCTGAAATCAATAACTTGTGTTCTCACATGCATTAACATGTTCAAAGTCATTGATATCCTATATGAACAAATAGATTAAAAAAGGCTAGTTTGTTGGACAAAGGAAGACAGCTATTCCAGTGGGATTTCATCTGAATTGGTGTTTGCATTTTGATGATGTGTTTTCCATCACAAACACAAGAATAAATTGCTTCAAAAAGTGATTCTAATTCAAAGTGAGACTGGGGAAACTTTCATCTGAAGCGCCTTCTCCCACTGAGAAAGAAGGCAGAGAATGAGTTAATATTCCTGCTTTTAGTTCTGCATAAAAACAGGGGCCTACTTTACTTACTGCTTAAAAATCAAACATTTCAAACAACCTATTTACTATAAAGGGTTTCAAAAAGATTTAGGCCTATTGAAAATCACACGTTACGCTATCAAATGTGACTTTTTAATTCAACTGACTTCCTGAAAGTAAACAAAATTTGT
The DNA here is from genome assembly GCA_036877625.1 of Ambastaia sidthimunki. NCBI lineage: Eukaryota > Metazoa > Chordata > Actinopteri > Cypriniformes > Botiidae > Ambastaia > Ambastaia sidthimunki. Next base: position 338,969 of record JAZGTK010000010.1, on the reverse strand, counting down.
TAAAACTGTATTATTATTAATAAACATGATAATATATAAGCCCATTTATTGGCATAAGTAATTGTATGTGACTGTTCATGAGTAGTTAATTCACTTATTTTAAATGTGCCTCGGTTAATAAAGTTTAGTTATAGTTCTGCAGGAGGCATATAGCATTTAGTATTTAATGATGAATATTAAAAAAGTAATAAGCAACTAATGGTTACTTTCCCCAAACATTAGTATACTGTTACAAACTGATTAGTTCATCACTCTTCATTGTTAGTTATCAGTAGTGACTATAGTGTTAATGTAAAACTAACCATTTGTTCTGCATTAGTTCCTGCATTACTACCTATTAAGAAACAGAATTCTAAAGTGTTAAAGTACCCAAATGTTACTAAAACAAATCATAAAAATATATATTTGGACAACAGAATTGATAGACTTAATTTATTTTTACATAGAAGACTATAATATTTGTTTTAATGAGACATTGATCAGTTACAGTATTTTTTCCAATATTTTTGTTTTGTTCGCATGTTTTGTTTAAAAAGTACTTTCATACAGTGACAAAATGTGGACTGTGTCTCTGCCAGCAAATAAAATATATAAAATCTGTAATACAATAATTAAGCCTAAGAATAAACTAAAAATTATGTGTCTCTGACATGCTCCACCTCTTAATTTTTGATGTGTGAAAATCAGCATCTGCCAACATGACAGAAGTCAAGTCATATGGAAATAATTCCATACCAGCATTCCTGCTGTGCCAGACAGCGCTTCCATGGCACCCCCACAGTCTTCCATGTCACCTTCATACAGAGTTAGTGAAACATGTGAGAACAGGCTTGTGCACTCAACGAGAAAGTGCTTAATTAATCAAAAATATCATTTTTAGGTACGTGTGATTACATGTTTTAAGACATCTGCTCATAATTGCAAGTGCAAAACACATCAAACACACGTTTTTTTTAACCTCTCCCCACATGCACAAAGAAATAAAATGTTTAATCTTTACAGGTGAGTGCCTGAGATTTCTGCATTCATATGCAGCCTTGGCTCATATAGACATTTAATATCTTCAATTGTACCAATCAGACACAGGCAAGTTCTTTTGAAAATCCCACCAAGCAATTGTACAAAACTATACATTTAAAACACCTCATTTCCTTAGCCATGAAACAGAGGAATAGTGGAAGATATTAAAGCGGGTTTGTTGTCCATCGTCGGCAGTCCTTCACCAACAGTGAATTTATAAAGTCTATTGGCCTGCGGGTGGGTTGCTTGTCATGACGTCTCAGAAATAAGCAATCCTGATACGATTCTTCAGACGGAGAGAATGTGTGTGTGAAATGACCCATTTTTTTCAGGGGCTTCGGGCGGTGCTGATTTCACCCTGTTCAATGAGTTTTCCTGCTTTGCTGTAGCAGCTCTCAGACAATTTCACCAAAGTCTCAGTTAACAAACAGGTGAGTGAGAGTGTGGAAATCAAAGTGAACTAAAGAAGCTGCCGGGTGATGATGGGAAGCCAGTAAAAGTCCAGGCTACTGGTGAAGAACAGAAAACATTATACACAGTATATGCTGTTAAATACAATCTCACCATGTGTTTGGCCCATAGTGGTGCATTTATTTGCTGATCAACTGTTATAAGTAAATGATATAATTCTGCTATAGACATCCCTGGTAAGAAGATCAGTTTACACTATAATGAATGTTCATGCTGTTTGAGGCTGGATTGTGCTTTAATGCCTTGTGTCCTAGTGCTAGTGTATCTACATAAACATGCTGTTTTGACAAATCACAAATGCCATCTCAGTATCTCAGTTCTCCAAGACAACAATGAGATTAAATGAAAAGAGATTTTTCTCCAGTTTTTAAAGACCCTAGTAATCTCTCATGTGTCTTTTTTACATAAAATTTCATTAAAAATGTCAAATTGTGTCAGATTCGTCAAGATAATAAAGGTTGCAATCTAAAAGCAGAGATGTCAGTATGAAAAAACATCTGCAAAAAATCAGCTGACCAGAATTGTGTTGACTGGTCTCAGCCTCAGATGACCTTGTAGCTCAACTGGTAAAGCATTGAGCAATGCAAAGGTTGTGGGTTTGAGTCCCAGGGAACACAAGTACCGATCAAATGTATATGTTAAATACACTGTAAGTTGCTTTGGATAAAAGCGTCTGCCAAATGAATACATTTAAATATAATGACCTCAGCCAAATAAGACCAAAATGATATCAGACCAAATAAGTTTTGCTGGTTTAGCTAGTTAAGAAGCCTGCTGGGAACATGGAACACCATCACATGCTGGTAATCTTTTCAGCTGGAATATCTTAAGACAGTACAACAATCATTTACATATGGCATAATTTACTGAAATATTAACTTAATGAGGTTATTATGAAAAGAGGAAAAATGTTTTTTGTGCAAGCCGAAGCCCAGGTGGCTGGTGTAGTTATGAATGCTGATTGCATGCGGTGAGAATGATTTAAATACACAGAAAGCATATTCGAAGACTGCACACACACACACACACACTCACACACACACACACACACATGTGACAGATGTAGAAAGGGTTTGCAGGTTGTGTGCAGGCATGACAAATAAAATATTAATTATGTGTGAGAAGTGAAATAACCAGATGTGAATGTCTTACTGTTTTTTTTTTCAGAAAATATGTGTAGGCATAATTATTTTGGAATGTAATTATATGTCAGTTTCAAAAGACATTAGCATAGAAATAGCACGTTACTTTGTGTGGATCCATAAATGCGGATGAAGGTACAAAACAGACCTTTAATTTTGTTTTAACGCGAGACCACCCGTTGGTTCCTGACTGGAACACAATTACTATATTGTTGTGATTGAGGTTAATAGCATTAAAAAAATGTTTGTCAGGAGTGACACATATGACATTTATTAATCTTACAGTCTCGGATGATGATATAAATCCTCCAGTTGGGCTCTATTATGTTTAAATGTGGGAATTTAGACATGATAGATTAGATGTCAATCACTTTTTTCAATTCCCTTATCATTCACAGACCGGTCTAGTGTCAAAGCCTCAAATTCCTCACCCTTTCATTCACCTCTTCCTTTTATCCCACCCCATCTCTCTCTCTCTCTCTCTCTCTATATATATATATGTATATATATATATATTCAGTATATATATTTATTCCCCACCTCAATATATATGGTCTTTATCCATCTTACTGTGATATCTGTCCTTTTTTCTCTTTCTTACGGTAGGTTGGACTTCCTCTTTTCCATTTCATATCCATCCCTCTCTCTCTTTATCCTGTGTCACCTCAATCATCTTATCCCCACAGCCTCAGGCTAGCAGATATCACTGGGGAAGACGATTTCCTCCATTTTCACTCTGTCTCATGCAGCTGTGTGGAGCGGCTACTTCTGCATGCAGGGTGATGTGAAGACTAGTCCGTCTGGGAGAGGATTAGCCCTGTGTGATTACTCGACTAAGGGGTTAACCTGTGTGAGGGTTAACCACACACACACTGTAGGAGTTTGAGGGGGGATTTCTTGACTGCCTCATCTTTCTGCTGCTCATCTACTGAGGGGAACTTAGAGAAAGTCATTAGAAAGGCATTGTGGAACCTTTCATGGTTTTATTTAAAAATTTCAGTGACTGTGTAGATACTTTCAGGTGGATACAATAATTCATGAACAAAATACTGTAGGCAGCTGTGTGATGAAAGCCCCCTCCACAATTTGGTACAGGGGTTTTAACTAAGGGAATCTTTTTCACATGTTCCTTACAACACATTGACAACTGTATACCTATATGCCATGTGTGTGTATGTATATATAATGCAAACACACAGTGTTTGCATTACAGTATATCATTATAGACACACACACACACATTGTGTGTGTGTGTGTATGTATATGTACATATAAAGCAAACACACATTACAGTATATCATTATATGCCTGCTGCACACAAACCACCAACAAACAGCATATAAAAACAGATATAGTATATGCAGTCTAACGTGTGTTTGAGATTCAGGGTGAGTGTGTGTTTACACTGAGGGTGTTATTGAGTGGTCATGCTCCAGTGATTGTGAGGTGTTTGGGGAGATGTGTGTGAGGGATGAGGGCGTTCAGCGCTGGGCCGTGGGAGGTGCTCGAGGTTAAAGATTGATGCTTGTGGACAGACACACTCCCTTCTATTTTACTTGGACCCCTACTGAGGGTAGAAACACATTTCTGCTGTTCATCAGGATACTCACATACAGAGTTAACACACCCCCACCCTGAACTCCACTTTCACTGACGATATGATACAAATTAATATGAATTTTTCAGTTTCTTAGAATTTGTCCTATTTTTGCTTTAATGACAACATCCACTTGAGCTAGCATGAACTCTTTACGTTTTTGCAAAACCTGATAATCCAGGTTACCCCAGCATGAATTAAGAAGAACATCTTAAGTTCTTTAGTGTCTGATTTTTAATGCAAACCTGTTAATAACATTAACATCAGCATATTTTAATCTCTCTTTAATCTCTCTTTAATAGCTCTTTTAATCTACTGTTTTATTGAAAAAATATTTCTTATTATTTATAATATAGTATAATAATTATTATAAATAACATTATTACACTATTTTGTCTTTATTTTACATAACTTCTATATTTCTTATAGACTACCTTGTGGATATTTAACTTTGTTTTCAGGTTTAAACTACACATTTTTGGAATCTGGAATTTTGGAATCTGAAAGATTTTGGAATAATCTCATAAGTGTTATACACAAATGTTTTCGGAATCTTATACAAGGAAGATTAATTTTGTTAGTTACAGTAAAGTTCTTTATTTAATTGTGCATATTAAACACTGCTTACAGTAAAACCAACTGTAAATAAAAAACAAACACTTATTGTGCTTACTCTTATTGTGAGATATTTTAGAGCAGGGAAAGGATCTAAATGTGGGGAGGGGAGGAAAAAAGTGTTGGAAAATGATAGTGAACCATGAAATCATGCTGCCCCCACCCCTCTGTAATTTACTTTCAGAATTGGGTTCACAGGCAGTGATTTCAATCCCCCGAGGAGTTTCTTTAATGCACTGTTTTAAAGTCATGCCCTGTGCCTTATTTATCTTCAACTGTGTCTTATGCCGTACAATATTTCCCACTGCTGAATAGATTTATGCTTTGTGTCTTGTTCTAATGTATCTCTCTCTCTTTTTCTCCTTTTCTCACTCGGACTCTTCCTTGCCGAGACGGATTGATTTTTGTTTTTCCAGCCCGAGCGATGCAGGGCAGCAGATTCAATGTGATTACATTGGTCACTTCTCTCCCGAGGTTGCACGCTCTTCTCTGACAGCGTCTGTGTGTGCTTTGGATCTTATCCACGGGTCAATGCAGAAGTCTATGCATTGCCTAACTCAGCCAGTTAATAAAATACTAAGACCCTGCATGGAACTTGGTGAGTCAACACTAAGGGGCTGAAAATATCCAGTAAATCCACCGGAACTAAACAGATAACTAATGCTGTGTTCCATTTATCTTGGAAAGTCTGAATTTTCAACTTGCTACTTAAAAAAAAGTGCAATAAAGCATTACTTGAAGCTGAACTTTCAACCTCTCAACTCGTGCAGAAATCACAAGCTAAAATTTCAGTGAGATCCAGGTATGATGTATAGTTTGTAAACATTCAGTTAATAAGCAAATATAGTACATATATAGTACCTTGTTAAATATAGTACATCATATAGTACATATATAGTACCTTGTTAAATATAGTACATCATATAGTACATATATAGTACCTTGTAAAATAACATTAGAAACGAATGTGTGCAAAGTCGTATGTAAAATATAATAGATGGTCCTTGTTGATACACCTGCAGAACAAATGCAAGCATCACATATTGTTGCTTATCTTATGCAATTGGTTGCTAGGAGAAGACTGTTGTTATTCAAAAAAAAGGCAAACCTCTAAGTCATCATCTAAGCCTCAGAAAAATAAAAAGTGCTTTAATGGTCAGAGTGCTTTAATGGTCAGAAGTTGGCGATATTGAAAAGGAATATGGACACAAACACTTCATGGTGCTTCATGGTGTAAGTTAGCAAGGCAGCATGTAGGGAACTTATTTGTCTTTGCCACAAAGTGTTCTACATCTAAGAGAGCATCTTCTGAACACAAATGTGGCCTGTTCCTGCTGATGTATAACAGCCCGTGTAAAACATTGTGAGAAGCATGCAGAGTTACGATCAGCTGCTCTCTGAGTTTTAGGGTCCTTTTCACACTTGATATCCCAGGTCGCCTTTTCCAGCTGTAAAATGATGATGAGAAAGGACAGTAAACAAAATGAGTCTGGCCTCCATTAGACCCCCGGCCCACTATAAACACACTTACACTACACCTCATCACGGCCGTAATGCAGTAAAAACTTTAGGCATTATGGTCTTCTGCACCTCTCTGCTGTAAAAGGTGTCATTACGTGCTTCAAAATGGCTTCTGGTGAATCGTGGCTTCAGGGGACATTATGTGAGTTTCTATGATGTGGGTTTATGCTGCGGTCTGCCCTAATGCCACGGAAATAGAGAGAAATATGTGAATTTACAGTCCGTAGCAGGCTGAGTGATGTCCAGTCAATACACTCTAAACAAATCATCAATCAAACTTCTGATTACCCGTCACTGCTCAGTCCCTTTCTGAGGACGGCTGGTCGATACCGCTATAATAAAAGCGTTATTGGTAGCCGGTGGTTTGCAGAGATGATTGTAATTCATAATTGCCCTAATGTGTGTAAACTGCTGTATCAGATAATAGAATGTAATAGAAAGAAATGGGAAAGTCAATCAGTCATATATCTTCTGACACTGGACTCTCCAGTCTTGCTTAAATGGAGCTCACAGTATCAATAATGAGATGCATTTTGTATCAGTTTGCTTGGTTCCATCAACCCCAAGAAAATTTCATAGCTCAAGAGATTCTCAGAAGAACGTTATCTCAATGTTTTCCTTAAATTTATTTGAAAATATAAAAATAGACATAAACGTTGTTTCATGTTTCATTAAAATGTAAAATGTTTCAACTAAAATGTTTCATTAAAGTTCAGAATTTCTTAGTATTTGGTTAATCACAGGATGATTTGAGACCGTTCCAAAAACATCTTGTTTAATTTGGTTTTTAAAGAATTTTATGAGTAGGGTTTGAGTTCATATTAAAATCTCTGCCGTTTGATTGCAGACTGTTATGAAACATTTGAGCACAGTTTTTAACATTGTTGAGATCTTTTAGACACTTTTGAGGAGGCACATATTAGATTACTGGGTTCTTTTCTGAACAGAACATCTGAGAAGCAGGAAATGTAATCAGAGGTCTGCATTTGCTCACCATTAAATCTCAGTACTACCCTGAAGACGCAAATGAAATATTTAGATCTCGTTTGTGATTTTTCTCCTCTGCGGGAGGACAGGGAGTTTAGTTCTCCTTGACATTAACACGTGGAGGGTAAATGTACAGTCAATGCATTTATGAATCTTTGACCTTCTTACCTCTGTGTATCATGTCTCACTGGACAAATAAGTTCCATCAAGCATAGCCGGATAAACACTGTCAGAGCGGCTTTACCACCGCAGTGAGGACCCATATTCGGTTTGGTCTTGTAACACCCATCCAACCGTGTTCCTAATCAAGTTTTAATGCGACACCATCGGTGAAATGCGCGTCTGCACAAGCTATTTTAGCAACAGGAGTGCAGGCCGCTCATTTTGAGAAAACACTGCAGAGTGTTGAATGACTGAGATTAGCAGTGTGAAAACATAGCCGGATCTCTCGAGACCAAATCCATCGTCCAAACGTCCCACGATTTCATATGAGAAACAGAGACGTATAATTGACTTTTTCTCTCACGGCTTCAGATTGCGCTTCAAACAAACAGACAGCGCCGTGATTGTAAATTTCATATCTGGTATGATTAATAAATTTGGGGAGGGGAATTTAATCCTTATGCAAAGGCTATACTGAGACAGTTCAAACATTGCTCTGCACGCATCACCTCCTCCAATGAAATTCAGTCAGAGATCTCATGGAGTTGCTTCCTCTCAAAACATCATTCTCTGAAACAGCCTTGGAGTTGACACAATGTGCTTGACTTATTTTTAGCACCCACGGGGAAGAAAAATGAAATGCATACAAATTTCCCCTATTACTGCAAACATTATATTGCACCAGTGAGTGATTTGAGCAGGGCTGGAAACTGTATATATAATATACATATAATACACGTGATAAGCAATATCTCTCATGGTGGTGATGGAGAACATTAATGTGTTTCATGAGTGTGCTTGAAAGAGAATATCTATGAATATACTGTGAATTTTGTCCTAGGCAAAACAAAATGTTAAAATCCTTGATGTTCGTCATTTTAAACATATTGCAGGATGCTGGCAATGAATTTTGAATTGGGGAGATTTATACATTTAAACTGGCATTTTAACGTTTTTATTTAATTGTTTTTATTATTATTATTATTTATTTATGTTTTTTATAAATAGAATGTACAAAAACACACACTGGAAAAAATATTTTATTGCTTTTTCCAAACTCAGGCAACTTAATGGAGATTATTAAGTGTCAATGTAATGTTACGGCTAAAAATCCTTAAGAGAAGTAATATTGCACACAGATGAGACAAGTGTGGACACACAATAAGGCTACAGAACTATAATCTAATGAGGACAACACAGCTGAAATCATTTCATCTTTTTATCAAAAGACAATCTGACAAGTGGGACAATTTGCTCTCCAACTAATCTCATTGCATATGAGAAACAATTGAGATATTAATAAGATATCATTTATAAAAATGGTCAAATTAAGCAATATGGCCAACACACACTACCTTAGAAAAGTTGAAACATAGCATTTCAATGATTGTCCAAATACACGCATACATATGTGCAGGTGTGTGTGAGGCAAACAGAGAGAGGAAACTGAGGAAATGAGGGGGGGGTTAAAAGATCTGCTGTCAGCAAAAGTGAATAGCTGCATTGTTGTGTGGGGGTCTCAGTGCCTCAGACAGCAATCAGTCAAACACTACAGTGAAGCCACAGCACAGCACCAGGGGAAAACGCTCCTAAAATACTGAGTTAGTACAGGCTTGACCCACTTCTATTTTGGGCAGTCTCTGAACTCTCAGGAGTTTACGAACAAGTTCACACACTGCAAAAACAAGACGTAATGTACTTGTGCATCACTATTTTAAAACTCAAGAAACTGGTGTGTGGGTTGTTAACAACGCAGTGTGCTGAGCAGAAGATATGCCAGTGGGATGCTATAAAAACTTATTATGTTGCATTTATTGATTTATTTTCCAGTATAGCTGCTTGTGATATAACTTCAATGCACATTTTTGCTTTTTGCAATGTTTTACTTGTTTTACAAACTTCGGTCACAGCAACGCACAAAGTGAGACAAGATGCTTTTGTTCGAGTGTGTCGTAAAGTCGTAAACTCATGCGGAGCTTGCTGCGTAGGATGGAACGCAGCCCTAAAAGATGCAGACAGACTGATAAATCTCCCTCTTCAAATGATTCACTCAAACACACAGTGAACACAATGGAATTACTTGTTAGCCGACGCATTATGGCTGATAACGGCCAATGCATAATTTCTCATGTGCAGCAAATGTGCCCCCATCTAACGTTCGATTTTATTTTAACCTGAGAATGCAAAGCCATTATTAGAAATTAAGTGCCTCTGAGAGCCAGTGGAGGGGGACGGCACAGTGGAAAAGAATGGCTGTGGAAGATAAATAAGAACGGGACAGAAGACTGCTTTTGCTGATTGGCATGGAAATGCGCTATTTGTGTGGGTAATGAATGAATTTCAAACACTGAAACTGTACGAATCTACACAGCTACAATCTATATATAGCATTGTGTAAATGCCACATTGAATGCTTTATAAAAAGTAGGTTTTTTTTGTTTGTCAAATGTTACCTCACTTGCACGCACAACACAATGTTTAACAAAGCAATGTAGTGTTTTTCTCATATTACTATTTGAAATTGCAGCTTGTTACAGAAAAAAGTTACTTCGACAGTCTGATTCGAAACCAGTTTGCAGTAACTCTCATGAGACAGTTAATTTTAGTCATCTCAGAATGTCCATTAACAATTATCTGAGTGGTTGAATATGGCTATTGAAATTCATCCATTAAGGGAAACAGTTGTTTAATAAGCTGTCACGCTTGCACATGCATGCTAATGCCGTCACCCCTCTGGTTTGACATGGTGTCTTTTCTCCCGTGGGCGAGAATCAGATGCACAGATCTGATTCATGCTCGGGACGCCATCACAATCACATTTATTCACTGCACTGTTGCCTGTTGAGGGAGAATAGATGGATTGGCTGATGAAGGGCCCGGCGAGGCCCCAGTGGAGCTTTCGCTCGGTCCGTGAGTGTCACACAGATTCCACACTTGTCTGAAAATGCTCTGAAAAATGAACGGTCTTACTGTTTAATGAGCATAGGGGGTAATTTAGACCCCCCACTAATGTGCTTAATGTCAATTAATCATCTCCAGCCAAGGTGACAGAGAGATTACTGAAGGGAAACTGGATCCTTTGACAGGATCGAGAGAGACTGGGCCATGCTGGCAGAAGTGTCGTTCTAGTCTCTATAGGGGGCAACAGTGAGCTATGAAACAAAATAGCCAGCACACAGACACTAATCATTTCAACAGAAAATCTGAATGACTGAATGAGAATGGGACTTTTTTTACACTGAACTTACTCTAGACATAAAGTAACAGTGGCTGCAGAAATTAAAAGTCATGTGACACCAAATTTGTTCCCTGTTTGGTCAGAGGAGGGATGGACAGTAAGAATTAAAATCTTAAGAATAAGAAAAAAAATGTCATTTAATATCAATATAACAATTCTGTTATTTTATCATGGGAAAATGTTTATTATGTAAAATGTGGCAATGCCTGTTTGTTTGGATAATCTTGTCAAATAAATATTTAAAATTCTGTCATTATGTTCCCTTTTATTTGGAACCTGATAATCATGAACCAAAAGATATTAAATGTTTTAACATTGCATAACGGTAAACAAAAGAATTAAAACAACTCAATTATTTGATTATTAATAGGCTCTTTATTTAGACTTAATAGGACACAAATGCTCTGTACTTTGGTAAGTTTCTTTGTTGCTTTAACAATAAATAATAATTTAAATAATGAATGAGTTTGAGTCTCAAATTTATCAGTGCAAAGTTTTATATCATTGTATTTAGCAAGGATAATATGTATACACCATCAAGCAGTTTATACCTTTATACCACTCTTAGTCACATTCTTCCATTAGGCAGGTCCACAAGCAGCAAACTCAGCTGGAACACTTGTTTCTGCTATTTGTCCTTGGGACTGACCATGGTTTTTTACCTTGTGCCCCTCCCAAGAGCATTTACAGCCACTCAACAGTTCCACATTTCTTACTTATTATCTGCATTCCACACAGACATCTGCCAGCAATGAGGGCAGGTATAGCCATGTTGTTGTGTTGCAAACATGGTATTTAATGTGAACATGGTATTTACTGTACACTACAGGGAAGGAGGGCCAGTATCTCAGATTGCCAAATAGTGTTACAGTAACTTGTGAATCTGACAACTAAATTCACTCTGAATTGGTCAGTAAGTGTATTTAATTCAACTCTCTGCTGTACATTTTCTTCTCTCATTGAGCTTTCACTCAACATTGGAAATGTTTGATGTTAGTCGATAAATGTGCTTTGGGGCTTTACAGAACATCAAAAAAACAGGCCATGCTCTAATGCTAAATAACACATGACATCTGTAATTCAAAACTCCAGTGATAAATTTAAAAAAATTCAAAGAGGATTTTAAAGGAAGACAATCAAAACCTCCGCTGAAATACAAGAACTCTCTTGAGAAGGGGGTGATGAGAGAAGCAGGTCTGAGAGTGAACTCAAGATGAACTGTGTGCAGTACCATCAGGAGTATATTCTGACAGTGAAATACATCTCTGTCTCTCACATGCACCAGAAACAATCAGCATGCAGACAGAAGACTAAAGAAGGACCATAATGATTTAATCTCACCAATATGAGTTTTTTGTTGTTAAATGTGAGAGAGCATTTTCAAGGAACTTCATACCCAATTACAGATACAAAACATTTTCCTGAGCGGGAGCCCTTTACCTCACAAGGTTTGAGGCAGAGGAGCTGCTTCCGAGATTTCTCATTATTAAAAAAAACCTTCAAAAGCTGTGAAAAGGGAAAGCTTAAAATTCTTTTTTTCACTTAACGCCCACCTGTAGCAGCACTGACCATCTCAATGTCAGATAACACACGAGGGATGCCTACAAGCCTGAACCCACTCATTCAAATGTAAAATTTAATCTTAAACTTCACCTCTTGCTCTTAGTTGGCACAGGTTGAAGAGAACAGATATCGACACAAAGGGAGAACCAAAAGTGCAACTAGGAACATATTATCCAAATTCGTTACTCTCTTTTCTTCTCTCCTTTCTCCTCAAGCAACAGTTCGGTCAGCCTTTCAGCCGAGGCCTCACACCGGCCCTCGCAAGTGAGGGCTTCCATTTTATTTATCTCTTCCTACATTCCTCACTTCCTTTCTAGATTATTTTTACACTGCTGCTGTCTCTTTCATTTTGGACATTCATGCATTTATGGATTACAGCATGGTGATCCACTCGAAGGGAGCCTGAATTACTCCTGAGCGCGCCACGCCTCACGCCGCGTCCGTACGGGAGGCCGGGAGAGGGGAATTCAAAGCAGCCAGCGTGAGGGAACCACTGTCTGTTGTGACCAGCTTTTCCTCAGACAAAGAGAGTCCTCCCGAAGGTATCCCAGCATGCAGCGGGCCCCGGGCGACCCTGTGTTTAAAGTGACAGCCGTAATTTAAGACCCTCTTTGTGGCGACCCCTTCTTTTCTGTGCAAGATGAAGCACTGTCCATTTGTGTGGGCCTGCTGAGGTGATACTCCAGAGCAGGACCAGCACTAATTAGCAGCCCAACACACATGAGAGTGGCTGTCCATGGCAGCAGATAAATCAAATCTGGCCTTCTAATTCACTCAGGATGACCCTTGTCTAGCAAAGCCTCGTTTCGTAAAAGATGACTATAAAGACTTTAGGCAGCATCAATGGGTTTTACAAAGCAGCAGTCTCAGCTCTGGTCTGACAATTTATTCAGTGAACCAGTCAAGCCATTTACACCATCTATAATTCACTGCATGCGAATCATTCAGCCTATTACACTTCTGGAAGTCTCTATTAGACTAGAGCAATTCAAGCTTTGAGAAGCAGCTGAATAGTCAATCGTGCAGATTTCTTTGCAGAATTCAAATTTCTAAAAAGCTTCTAAAAATGTCCTCAATGAAAACTGATTTCCTTAAAAAGAAGTTGGTTATATCAGATCTTCCATATATCATGGTCACCTAATAAAAAAGTAAACCTGTTTTTTTTTGCTTGGTATTCAGGTCCCCCAACACACACACACATCAGTAACGTATAGTCACTTAGGAAAGTGGTCTCACCCCAAAATGAAAATTTAAAGAACTTCACAACTGATGATTTTGTGTAAATGCTAAATGGAAATAAATGGTTTAGTAAAGACAAGCATCACAATTCTGGCTTTAAACCTTCTATTAGGGTATTTACTAATAAATGCATTTCCAGTTCATTACTCCCTTTTACTGTGTATACACTCTCTAGGACTAGCCAAAATTACTGTCTGTGTTAATTAACAAAATCCAACAGACGAAGCACTTAGGACTATTTATCTTTTATTTAGCCTAAGCTATTCAGCTAAATACTGATAATTGGGACACAGAGTGTGAGACCCATGGTCCTAATTCTAATTGATTGGTCAGCACCCAAAGTCACAGCCAAATGAAAATGTGTTAATCAGCAATTACAGAGACTTAGAGCCTCAACACTGCCATTAAAGCATCGCTCGAGGCTACCAAGTCACAGGGTCGAGGGCCGAGGCTCTACACTCCTCAGACAAGAAGCTTTATCAATTCATATAAATGCGACAAGCTACATATTAGCTACCAATCAATTCTGAACAGTACAAACGCTGAGCAAATGCATTTTTGAGATTGAATTGCTAAAGGACTGCTTGTTCCAAAATTTGGAGGGTAATCAAAATGTGCCGCTTTCTGGTTCTCAAACAGGGTCTGAAAGCATATCTGCAAAATTTCCCCAACAAAAGCATTATTTCTGAAGAGGTCCTCAGAGAAGCTAATTCATATGTGCTGTGTTTGAGTTGAGTTCTGCTGAGTTTGTTTACACACACGTTAGTTTGACTTTTCCTATGATTTACCAGCTACTCTGGGAAATCACTATTGATCATGTGTGTAGATATAAGCGAGCTATCGCAATTAACACAGCACCAAGGGAGACGCCTGCTCTGCACAGAGACCAAAAGAGGTTGAAGAAATGTCAAGAGTAGGAGGAGATATTAAAGCAAACTTTTGATGCAACAACGGGATTACTGTACAGTTGACAGTGAGTGACTGATAGAATGAAATATTCATGCTCTAGGTGATGTCAGTTATGACCATGGTTTTGAGCACTCATACAGAACAGCTAACATCTTCTTTACTCAAAAAAACACAGCAGTCGATCCACTGACTGCTAAAGTGGATTCACTGACTGTACCTCACTAATAACACTTTAAAAAAATTGTTAAGATATTTCAGCTATTTTAAAGGCTTAAGTTACCAAAATACAACAAAGAGGTTTAATATTAATACTAAATTCTGTTAGCCTTCCCGTTCATCTCAATGACACTTGTTAATGGCACCAAAAATATTTAGTCAGAATTCATGGACAGTTTTGCTGATTCCAAATGTTTGTCAATGGATGCTGTTGCTCATATAATGGTATACTTGTTCTTTAACCAAAAGTTGTAACCCATTACTAAAATGCATCCATCTGTTTAGACACTGTTTTATCCAAATCTCCACCCTCTTACAGATGCCATCCAACCTGATAATTTTTTAATTGCAGAAACAGAAATATTAAGGCCTCTCCTCTGAAACGTTTTTGCTGTTTACAAAATCCTAAGACTGTCAAAGAATCAGGTGTGATTTTCAGTACTGCCCCTGCAGTACTTCAGTCATATCTGTCAGGTAGACAAAAATAAACATTGTTTACAGCATCATTAAAACTTCAGAAGGCTGCCAAAGTGTCCATCACTCCCTTCATGTTCATGTCATTTGAATACATCCCACAATGCATTGCTTCCTGAGGCCAGTTCCTATGATATAATCACAGTACACAGCAGCATGCCAACGTCCCCAGTTATCCTGTCCTCTTTGCCTGAGCCCCTCTGAAATTACATTATTCCTGACAGTACAGATATGGGATTTAGAACTGAACAAATGGTCTTAATAGGAATGAGATCACTCCAGGTTAGACAGTGATTGGCTTACTTGGGCCCCGGCCAAAAACAATTTGTGATTCTTTTGTACCTGTGTCTGCGCCCTGGAGATAGAGAGAGCGAAAGAAAAACGCGGGTGAGGGTGAGAAAGAGAGAGAAAGAGCGAAGAAAGAGAGAGAAGCTTTTATCAGCTGCTTCCCTCTTCCAGCATTACCTCATCTCTCTCCTAGACTCGGAGCTTATAAAACGAGCACCCAGCCTTTTTGGAACAATAGAACAATAGTGTCCCAATATGTATAAGAAACATTGAGAGCTTTTGTTTGCCAATATCGGGCAGCCTATGCTTGGAAGGCCAGCACAGAGGGAGGTAATGAAATCAGAATATTAGGTATCAACTGCTGACAGAGTTCTGACAGCCTTGTAGAGACATAGAGGCCATATTGATTGCCAAAAAGTAAACAAACACACACAAAAGAGCTTGCTTCTTTTCGTTTCGAGGCGAGAGATGGTTTCTTTTTTCTCCGCGTTTCCTCTTCCATACTGCTGGAGAATCTGACAGCTTGACATGCACAGCTGCGATTGGTAAGGTTTCTAGAATAACTACGTTGGGTTATAACTACGCTGGCTTCGCCCTGGCTCGCATGTGCACAGCAAGTAAAAAGCTCAGCTAAGCTTAGTCACACTAAACTTAAAACAACAGATGTGAATATGACAGAATCGTACATTTATAAATAAGCCACAGATGCAGTAGTGAGTATATCAGCATACATGACCGAGTGTTTTCCTACTGCTGTAGTCATACATGAAGAAGGTGGTACCTTGTGTAAAGGTGTAAAAAATGGCAAAAGACACAGTTGCATATTTTTCAAAATGGCAAACAATCTATAACAGAGACACCCACATTAGGGGATGAAGGCTAGTAGTATTTACACAGTCCCTCGGGGGGCTCCTCTGTGGGTGCGAATTTAACGATAGGATCTATCTTCATCAGGGTCTCTCTGGTGCAGCAGTGCTGGGAAGTGTCCTCCGGACCGTACGGTTCTGTTTACACAACAATACGAATATTTAAATTGATGGAAAACTTGAGTGGATGCTGAAACCTGAAAGTTAAAGGGTGTGAGTTGGTGACTTTAAGTAATGTTTGCTTGCACACAAGAGGACAGGTATAAATGTCTCCACTGAACAAAACACTGCACTTGCAGGCCAATGCACATATCTCAAGCTAATATTTGCATCTTTAACTTCAAGATAAAGAAAACAATGTTGATTATAAAAAGGACAGATTTTTTTGGAATATGCAAAGATTTATGGGTGTATTCAACTATGGGCACTTATATCCAAGAAGTTTAAAATGTATTGAAACTGTTTTGGAAACTAAACCATGCCTTTATTGTTTACTTTTTTAAAATACTTTTCAAATCACTTTTATATCTTTTATAGATTTTATTGTTTTACCTTTGTCCTGGACCCAGACCTTAAAAAGCCATAAAAAAATTGCTACTGCAATTTGAAAATATTTGAAAACACATGCAGAAATATTATTTTATTATCATTTTTTCAGTTGTACTGACTTTGGGATTTTCTCCTAAGCAACCTGTCTAAACAAATTTAAAGGTGCTTGTCACATCGGAAAACAACCTACAGCAATTCAACATCCAAACTTGCTTCTCAGTAATACTGCTTATTTACAGGAAAAAATAACCATATAGCAAAGTTTGTTGCACTTATTGACGTTCCTTCCTCTGAACAATTTTTAAACAGCACGTGTCTTTTGGGAACAGCCCCATTCTCTCAGATGCCCCCGAACCATCATTTTTTATACTCGACAGATAAACCTGAACATGACTGCTAGGCATGCTGGGAAATGAAATGCAATACAGTGAAGAGGAGCAAAAAGAGAGGAGGGGTAAGACCGAGAGATATTCAAAAAGACTGGAATTTCTGTAGCTAATGGCAAGGTCATCTATGTTTATAAAAACATAAATTACACATATTTAATTTAGTGAAGACAGAAATTGTGTGTCTGAATTGAGACCATGTGTCCCCCTGAGCAGTCTGATAAATAGAGCAGTTGAGAGTTGACTTGGAGGACTTGTTCATTAATTCTTCTCCTGGTCTTAATTGGAGCCCAGTAGGACTTCTGTTTTAAAGCAGTGTTAGCCCTCAGACTACACGCAGAGTGAGCCAGACAAAGAAGCCAGGAGAACAAAGCCAATTCCAAAACTGCTACTGCATATCTGCTGGAGGCCAGCCGAGTCAGCCCTGGCCTTCTTTGCATTGTGTTTGATTATCACTTTTTTATAGTACAAGTTGAAAAAGTTAAACCTTGTGTGTTCATCCTGTGTTGATGGGCTCTGAATTCTAAACGCAAAAATTACTTTACACTGAACAAAACACTTGCGTCTTATTGCTCTAAACAAAGTAGAATCTTTATCTCCCTTCCAGACACTTTCCTACAGCAAGGTTTACAAAACGACAGCTCTGAATGAAAATAAGCACAGCGATTAGCCATCCAAACTCATTTGGGTATTTACAATGCGCTGGTGCTGCAGCGTGCCAAACCAAAGGCCCTGCTGTTCGAGTCACATGTGCCCATGAATGCAGCTCTCCACACAAAGACAGAACACATCACAGTCTGGTCTTTATTTCTCCTCTGTCACCAAGCCATTCTTCTTCACTGCACCACACAAAACCGGCGCTTGTTCCCAGGATGGGGCCGAAGAACAAAATTTACACGAGAAACAAACTCAGAGCTGTGTGCTGGCTGTACACAAGCTCAGTGCCGCTAACAGACCCCCTTTGAGAAGAGAAGGAGGTCCTGGTGCGTTCAGTTCATGGAGGTTACGAGTCCTTGGGCATAGAGGGTTCCTCAGCCTCAGCTAATGTTTGGAGGTGTGGTGGGGAGATTGTGTAGTAAGACGGTCATGCCGGCATGCCGAGAGAATGGTGTTATTTACAAGCACACACTGTGCTCTTTTGTCTCCTACCCACTCTGGCTGCAGCCCCAGGACAAGGACGACTGGTAAACATACTACAGTGTTTTCATCACCAGTACAACAAAGGTTTGCCGCTACAAGAGTTATGTTGACTGACCGACCATAAACTTAATAGAGAGATTAGCATGGTGCCTGGGACGCAAATGCAGATCATGAGGTCTCGCCGGCGGGACAGTGGACGATTGTCAGGACCATCTTTATCATATTCATCAGCACGATTCGTCACTATGTCCTCAGCATGGCTTATGTTAACACAAATATGTTTGTCAATTTCAGCAGCTATATTTTTGGCATTTTAATCATATCCTCAGAGGAATATAACACTAAACTAAATTGATCTTATTTGCGGGTATTAGAGTGGTTTTAGGTTCTTTAGATTATAAAAAGGATTAAAGAAATGGTTCTTGTAAGAACCTTTAACTGAATGGTTCTTTGAGGAATTAGAAATGGTTCTATGCCACACACTAACTCCTCTGATATAGGAAGTCATTAAATCATTATTTTTGGTCATGCTGGAACACCATCTAGATCTGCTGAACCACCATGCTAGGAGACCAGTTAAATCAGTATCATTTTTTTTTTCACTAAGTCAAACATGTGTCTCAAGCTACCTTCTTCTCCTGGAACACTTTAAATGCACGTTATCTACATTCTTCATGAATCAATCTGAGATCAGTCATTTTAAAAATATTGAGAAGAACTACAGCAGCTTTCCATGAAACTGCTAAACAACACATAACAACCTAAATGCTCTGCTTAAATCAAAACAAGCCAAGCACAAACTCACAGAACAGAGGTCAAAGGCTGTCAATGCAGAACATGAAACCATAACTTGACAGAAATGGACACTGAGAGTCCACCTTGCTGCAGGCCTCCCCCGCTTACTTGCAGTGCTGAAGATGCTAACTGAATTTCCTGTGATGGCTAATCCATCCATCATGGCCACCAGAAGCCATGAATCCAGCATCCAAATGGCCATGAGAACAAGTCCAGGTGTCCCTACTTAGGATGTCATGTCTCGGGATCTGTAGTCTCTTTACAGAGGAAGTGGTTTGATAAGATTGAAGCTGGGGGAAAAATCAATACAGTGAAAAAAAGAGCGGGAGTGTCAGGACTGCATTGTGAGACGTAAATAAGGGGTTCACACATTAGCTTTAAAGCAGCCCAGTTCTGAGAGCCACACACTAACTACTCTGATATAAGAAGTCATTAAATCAGCACTTCTCACCATACAGATGTCAGGAAGTATTTAATTGAGAGGACCGATGACCTATCACAATTGAAAAATACGGCCCCAGTTTATAATAGAGACACACTAAAGACATCCGATAAAGAAAGAGCTACTGTACGCAATGTGAGGACTTAATAGCATTTCTCATTTAAGCTAGTGTCTTGATTGTTAATCAGCATGGGCAGGTTATCAGTAGAGATTTATCACTGTTGAAAAATGGCTGTCATATCTATCTGATATCAGTCTGAAACACCATATTTTCAATATCATTGTTGTTCTATAGTTCAGATAAACTGTCCATTAAAGGGGTTCCCAGTTAATGCACTAAACACCACAGTTGAAAGTCAACTATAATTGGTCCATTTAAATGTCAGTCAAGATGGTCTCTTCCTGTCTAAGTGGGTGGTTCTTGGCTTGAATAACGTCAATGAGGACTACAGTTTATACCGCAAGTCAAAAGCCTGGTTCTGCGCTAACAGCGTGTATGTGTGTGTGTGTGCGTTTAGGACTTTTTGTTGATATTTTCCTGAGGCTGTTGTGTCTCTTAGATCGATTGACAGCTGTATGACAGAGCTGGGAGTTTATGAAAGTGTTTAAAAAAAGTGAAAAAGCTTTTTCTGGCTCTGGCTGACAGATAGTTCTCATGTTATCTCTTTGGCTAAACCCAAAGGTGTTTTTAAATGCTGGTCATGTCCTCTCCTCTAAACACCAGCTGAGGCAATGGTCTACGCTCTTTTGACATCGTAGCATGATAGCTCTGGTAAATAGCTTCGTATATCACCAGAATATTATGACAATATTCATACTTAGCTCATTCATCTGTGACCTGTTTAAGGCATAGTGAAGAGTGGAGCTTCAAAATTAAATCATATTGCACTCTTGACTTGAAGCACTTGGCTTTTGGTGGAAAGCGTGTGTGCATAATTCTGCAAGGTATGATATGAATTGTGAAAGAAATCCATTAAAAATATGGGCCTCATGCATAAACGCTAAAATCACACTGTAACTCTGTGGAAAATAGAAACACAGATCATTTAACAGTGGCTCTGCTCCAGACCAAACAAACACAACCTTCTTTACTTTTTAAAAGCAACATGAATCAACATAAAGCATTTTAAAGCCATGACCTTTTAACCTTATGGTTTACATTCTCAATGCATGTCTTCAGCATATGAGTAATGTGAAACACCTGGCTGATAGCCCAGTGACATCATCACCATTTTGTAAATATTATCTAAGCCAATATCTTTGAAACATGATGCGAAAATACATACCTCGCCACATTGAAGCGCTGAGAAAGATATTTCTGTCTAGTAAACTGTGTTTTTTGGAGCAGGTTCAGAATGCACATATTAAATGAACACACAGAAGTATGTTTAAGACACAGAGGTATTCAAAAACCAACATGCTTGTGTAATGTAAACCTACTTTACCCGAAACGTCCTCATCTGACATTCCTTCAGTCATTAGCTGAGTGGCAGACTGCTCTCTCCCACAGTTTACAGGAAGTGGTTTTGCTGGGCTAAATATACATTAGTGCATGTTGTTTCAGTCTAAGCAATGTAAATGAATCAGGCATTTATCAGGTGGCAGAGAATTTATGGGAGCAGATCGCACCTTCTTTAGTGGCTCGGTTCCCAGACCCCGTGCCAGGACGAGAGAGATGCGATAGACTGAGAGAGAGAGAGAGAGAGAGGGAGGTAAATACTAGCCAGTTCAAAGAATGCCAGATGAATCTGAATTAAATTGAGTCAATTAAAAACTGTGTTTCTGTCTCTCTGTGCATACAGATCAGACGCACACCCCACACACAAACCCTGTAGCACAACAGCAGGCAGAAGTGTGCAAACGATGCTTTATATAGAAAAAGGACATCGTCTGCAATTAAAATAAATGAGTAATTGAGATGAACTTCTATTGAATTATGTGAGCAATCTTTCTGAATATACAGTACATGTCTTTTCTAAGAATCAGATAGAATCATTCCTGCCTCCATCACATAGAAAACACAAATGAAAGAATCCTGAAACACTCGGCTCCTCACATACACTGTGGCAATGAACCCTACAATTATTAAGCTTAAAAGATATAATGTAACTTAAGTTGACTGTTTTTTTAATAACAGCTATTTAGAGCTACACATACACTTTTGAAACTAAAATTTTTGATGAGGACATGTAGTTGAAGGGATGGTGAACAGAATTTATCAAAATGGCTGAAATCACTTACAGCATCTCACCTTAGTTCCTCAAAGAATATCTCATGCTATAATTCTTCAGCACACCAATCAGGACTGTTAGGAAAACAGAATCCAATTCACTCTGAAGAACCGACAATGTAAAATTAAGAATATAGCAAAAGAACCTTAAACCCAACTCAAGAAAGCTGTTCAACGTCCAGTAAGTGAACTAAAGGTAAGCAGTGAACTTAAGGTGTTACAAAAACCCATTAAAGAACTTTGAGTACTAGATGTATAGACATGCTTTATGTCGGAGGTTTTCTATGTCATAGAAGCATTCTTACAGATGTTGTTTTCCTTAGAACTTTCCATTTCCACCAGCGGGTTCTCACACACACAGCACATGCACCATGATGCTATAGACTGTGAGGACAGATCAGCTCGGACCCTGATTTTCCAGTAATGAGGGCAAGCCAAGACCTTCACCACACTCTATGAACACAAGTTTCCACACTTCCCACTTCGTCTATTTTATTCAAGATAAACACACACCTCATTACTAATACATCGGCCCTAAAGCCATGTAAAGCACAGTAATACAAATACACCGCACATTAAAACATCACCTTAATTGTTAAAAACACTGGATCACATTCTTCTTGCAAGCATTTCGTTAAATTCAGCACTAAATATTTCAAGCGGCTCCCTTGCGATAATTATTCCACCCTTGTTGGACCGCAAACACAATGAAATATGAATCACAGGGAATCCGTGTGTAGTGCACAGGTCCCTTATATCAGGACTGAATATCTGATCGGGCTGCAGCCGGTGCCGATCTTTCTCAGGAGTTTATGAGTGTTGTCCACTGACATTTACATTATTTAATGGCATGTTTCATTCAACTACAACAAGGCATACAAACCACAGAGTTGCTTTAAGGATGGATAGAAAGTAAAACGCCAACTCTGCTGCCTGGATCTGACTTCTATCTGAGACTATCTCTCTTTCTTTCGCTATAGCTGACTGACTCCAGCTGTGGAGTTCCTATAGAGAGCTGAACTTCCTGACAGCTAAAGGTAACCAGAGATTTATGTGTTTTGCTATAAACTTGCAGGTGCAAATATTGTAGATCTTACAGTTTTATAGATAGACTGTAAAAACTCATTCATAAAGAGAAATGTTATGCTGCCTTGTGCTTTTGTGACTGTGCCGGCATTAAAACACACAATAGGTATCTTTAAACGTCCAGATGATGCAATCAGGACATATGAACACTGTGATATTATATGTCACATAATCAAAGCTAATAACTGGCTTCTGCAAATGTAATTTGACTGGTACATGTGATGTCATAGTGCATCACAATCACTATTAAAAGAGTAATAGCACATCTCTCCTCAACAAGACATCAGTCACATCTGTAACACAAACGATGCAGGATGAGTCGTGTCACAGTTTAACACTTAAGGTTAAAGGTCAATTTAAATCCTGAACTCTATGCAATATGTAGAATGGGAAACAATAATCATGGCACTTGCCTTAGCATGACTAATAGTCATTTAATATAATGATTGATCAAAATCATTGCATCACACATCAATGCACACACATAAAAACACATACTGTATGCATGCCCATAACTTTACTTTACATCCCACCCATACAGGAAGTCTAAAATCTAATAAATTACAGGACGCAAATGATGCCAGATCTAACTTTAATGGAATCAGCAAGGTCGGAAAAAGACGCGTCAGGGTTCTGTCTTTGTTCCAATCATGCTTTCCACTTCTCCATTGCCATCCAGGCAGTGGGACAGAAGCAGCATCAGCTGGTGGGCTCTCAGGACTCATAATGCAATAATGCCATGCTAACCGAATGGGGCTAATCCAGCGTACGAGGTCCAAATCCCATCACTGATGTGTCAGATGTCATCAGCGCATTAGCCAGTGAAGACCCCCTGTAAGGAGAAAACAAACAGTTTGCAGATGCTTGCTCGCAGATGCACACAAGGTCATGCTAAAGGAAAAATCAGCGTGAGGTGTGTATACCGAAATATCGCTGACAACATGGAAGCATTCACAAAACCAGCAGCATGAGTTTATCTAAAACCCATGCGATTTTACTCAACAGAATTTCAGGACTGTAGCTATAAATAGAAGTTGATGATTCAGTTGCATTGAAGCACTTGCATTTATATGTAATTGACTAAGTTGGCAAAACAGCTGTTGTTTGTACATTATTCACTTGCAAACATAAAGGAATTGTCCATATAGAAAATTCCGTCATCATTTACTCACCCTTATGTTGTTCCGTATGATTTATTGTTTTTTCCAGTTTTTGAAATTGTTTAAATCGATCAATCGAAGGTGAGTATCAGTAGGTGTTAATTAAAAGCAAGCTACTCTTTTTTATATACAATAAAAGAAAATGATGATCACAGATGTCGAGCATTTTAACACTATTTACTATTTAACCATTTAGTAAATAACGCCAAAGTTTTGGCCTAATGCAAAGGTCATATTGAAGAATTTCATGAAACTTGCTTTTAAGAAAGCCCTTATTCATTGTGATTGCAAAGACTGACCAGTACATTGTTAAAACATTCTCATTTTGTGTTTTAAGGTGGGAAAAAATACTTTATGAAAAGACACAAGGGCAGAATTTCATTTTTGTGTGATCTATTGCTTTAATGTAATAAACAAAGCTAAAAAAAATACATTTACCCTTTATGTACCTCTTTATGTTACCTTATGTAACCTTTGTATTATGCAAACACAGCACTAAGTAGATACATACTTTAAGGACACAGTATGACAAAGAGAGAAAGAGAGAGAGATATGTATGTCAGCAGCTAATGGAGTCCAGGTTGTTAAAGTACGCTCACAGAATGCCTCCTGTGTGACCTCCGCCCTGTGCACTCATTGTAATGTGCTGAGGATAGTGGAGTGGATGCCCAGCGCAACAAAGCTCATTTACAGCTGTATACAGCACTGTACATATAGAGCACTGTAACCTGCAGGAACACCGGTCTGATCGATATCACAGTCAATACTTTATTTTTCTTCCAATTTAAACAAAACGTACAGACGCCCGAATGCTACGCCAACAGGTTTATGAATTCTAGACATGCAGGAAATGCATTTTTTCTCAGACATTTTTTAAAACGTCAATAAAAATGGGGTCCTGATCGCAGTTATTATTATCTGTGTTCTGGCGGTCAAGCAGATGAGAAACGGAGGTGTGGGTGGGAGCAGGAGGGGGTGGCATGGGTTCGAGGTGGGGGGAGTAGAGTCTTGACAAAGACCCCGTCTTCCAAAGTCATGTCACTATTGCCGATTCCCACACAGAATCATTAGCATCACAGACTAACAACAGGGAATACGAGGGCAACCCATCACCATTAACACCAAGGAAGCTATTACTTAATTAATTAATATACTTGCTTTAATTAAGTAATGAGGTCCTGTTTTATCTGTGCAACAGCAGACGGTAGGGAGATCCCTCGCATACATCAAACACCAAAAACGAGGACCATTAAATCTGACAACCAGTGAAATGTCACTCTATCAAATATAATGAGTAATATCTCAACCCAGAATCTATTTCCTGATGAATTAAACATTTCAGATTACACTACAAACAGCTGGACACTGGCTGATTCATGAGAGCCATAAAGACATATCCAATCTCATTTTAATCTTCATTATTCATAAACCGTGAAACATTCCGCACGGTATCTGTACAATAATTACCGGCAGTATCGCAATGATGTTTAGAAACGACCGCCATATAATGACTGTATATTTCCCATGATTCTGATGAGGCACGTGGGATTTCATTTTCATCAGATCGCAACAATGGATATAAAATGTGTAACACTTTACCTTGACAACAGCCATATATTATGAAGTCAGTCGAGAATAATTACAGTATAGCGTCTTTTGTACCTGCAGGACTCCAGGCCCACAGAACTTGTAAGACAAATTTCCACAGAACTGGAACATTTGCTTCTCACCTTTTGTGTTTACAAAATATTGTAATTTTTAAATTTGATTACGCTTTTAGCAACCAATGTGAGTGTGGTACCAGAGACATTATATGGGGGGGAATCAGACCACTATTGGAGAAAATTAATGAGAGAAACTTTAAGTCTAATTATGGGGCCTGTGAGAATGATCTTTTCCCCTTCAAGTAGATGTAGTAGCTATACTCATATTCATATTGCCTTCATAGGAAATAACTTCCTGAGATGGCCGCAGAGTGAACTGAGTGACTTGCCTTTAGGGGCTTGGGTAGTATTCTCAGCTTCATTTTACACAATTTACCATATTGAAATTTATTCTACAAAATCATGCCAACTCTTCCCCAAGATCAACCTAGAAAATAGATCACAGTATTCAACATAAGCCATACTGTAGTGAATCACATTAAAACTAAGTAAGTTTCAACAAAATGAAAGGTATCTCTAACAGTCAAGTGAGGGTGGAGTAGTTGTGATAACCAATAGCTTGATAAAATTAACCATATTATCTTCTGTCCTGCATCAGATTTACTCCTAGACATCGAAACATTTTCCTCCATGAAAACAAAGTAAGCGTAATGTAATTAGGGACCCAGATTCCTTGCATATTAGACAGTGTGCATTGTGATAATAATGTCTATTCTTTGGGGACAACAAGCAACAGCAGGTCACATGTCTTTTCCTTGCTCTCCCTCTGCCTTTCCAAGCAAGAAGAACCCTCAGGGACATTTCTGATACTCACAGACTATTTTGTACAATGCATGTGTGTGTTTGTGGTTATCTTGCAAGGAGCAACAGGCAATACTAAGACCACCTAGGTAGCATGGCCAGTGAATCAGATCCCTCTCAAAGAATCCTGGCAGGCAGCCATTTGCACAACTATTAAAGTCTGAAAGATAAGGTCATCCAGGGAGAGAGAGAGCCATTCCAGAATACCTAGAATTAAAGTGGGCTGGCTAATAAGAACTCTCTGCTGTTCCAAAAAGTGCTTTGACACTGCATTGCTGTCCACTGAATCTTCTCCTCTCTAAATCTTTCCCCTCCTCTCCATTCACCTCCTCTTACCTCTCTTCTCCCTTTTTCTCCGTTCCTCTCATAGTACATCAAGTTTGACCCTTTTTTGTTTTAGCACTTCTCTCACTTGTCAGTCGGTCAAGCGCACTGGGTCACAGGTGCCTAAAGGAAAACAATATCTCCTTTCAGAACTGCCATCAGATTTGAGTGGAGTTCATCAAATTGCTCAGATGGAATGCGCCTTCTTTCACTGGTTGGGGATGAATTGCAATACCCTCATTAAAAGACGGAAGCTTTCCTCTTACTTGTGATCTGTATGTCTCTCTTTCCTTCTCTCTCTTCAAAAGTCATTTTCGTGTGACCTCTCTCGACCTTAAACTGAGCCACAATATGCTGAACAGATGCAATTTTCTCAAGTCAAGGGTCATGTTTCGATCTTTCACTCTCCCAATAAGATCCATCATTCCAACCCTGCATTAGCATCTCTGATGTCTGAAGTCACTCAATAATCAATGCAGTAATTGACCAATTATTGGGAGCGAGGGTGGGTGATTCTCAATACTGTACACCTCTTTTTCATAGGCAGGCTTTAACAAAAGATACGGAAGCAGCAAGAGTCTGATGTGCGGAATATAATAAAACAGTTGGTTACAATGCATCTTCAGCTGAACTGAAATCAGACTTTCACTTGGGGACAGTCAAATCGTGCTCACGCATAAATGTTTATTCCTGTCAGCTGTCCTTATCTAAAACACTAGGATAAAACATTCAGACTCAATGAAATGGGATTCATTATCAAAGCTTATACAAAGGGACAACTGTTCCTGAGTAGTTAGAGGTAAAGTACTGCCCTGTAGGTCCAGATCTCAATGCAAACTTTAATCCAGCCAGACAGTTTTCAGAGAATAATAACGGGACCTCAATGGTTTTCAAAGAGCATGCAGCAGGCTTTGAAGGTCACAAATCATAGACATTAGAAATGAGGCACAGACATTATGAAAATAATCTATCAGGTTTTTCTTAAGGCTGTGGCTACAGATGTCAACAAAAATACAGACAACACAAAGCCAGAGATACAAAAGAAAAACATGTCTGGATTTACTGAATGTGCATTTATCAAAAGGTCTTGCTTAATTATTAGACAGGCTACCACATTTCAGGTTATTGTCCCTGTGTGTGTGTGTGTGTGTTCAAAATAGACAACAAGAACGAATAGGTGTCCAGGCCTTGAGTATACCTCCAGACTGCTGAAATGTCTGAAGTCTAAATCTTTTAAAACTCAGAATAAATTGGCATTGCTCTTGGGGATCCGAACAAACCCTGGGCTGGAAACAAACACTACAGGATATGGGATGTGCAGGCCATCAGTTCTGAATACTGATTGTTGTTGAGAACATACTTACTGCAGGTCTTAAGCAATGGATCCCCTTGTGACTGGCTTGGCAAGGTCTTTCAACCCACACAGGAATTATTCAAGAAGAAAAAACAACATATTCTTGAATAGTTTTGCACACCATACTGCTGATAGTTTGTGCTTTGGATGCTGGTGTGCTGGTTGACCAGCTTGGAATGCTGGTGCATTGATTGATCAACTTTACCAACTATTGCTTGCTACACATAATGGCTGAAACTAACCATAAACCACACTTTTTAAAAAGAAAGTTTTTAAAAGTTTCCTTGTTGGGCTGTATTGTTTCATAAACTTTTTGTTGCCAAAAAGTTCTTTGAAGTGAACTTTTAACTGAAAGGTTTTTTGGGGAACCTAAAATGGTTCTTCTATTGCATCACTGCAAAAAGCCCCTTTTACCCCCTTTATTTTTAATAAATATTTGCAGCTGGCCATTTCAGTAGGATGTACTTTAACTTTGTTCTAAAAGAAGCCAGAACACTAATGCAAACACTAAATACTGGTTCTCTATACCAGCTGCTTTAGGCATCTCACAAGATCATGTCAGATACTGATACAGTGGCAGTGGTATTTTAATTGATATAGATTGATACAGTGGGAGATGTTTTGTCTCATTCAGAGTCTATATCAGTTTAAAAGAGCTGTGACTGAAAAACACGAACCCGCGGGTGAGTGATGAGATTGTGATGTAATTTGCCATCAAGCTGGGAGAACAACTGAAAGCTCCTGGGAGACTCAATCCCATCGATTTATGACATCAAAACAAATGACATCACGGTTCCATCTCTGCCTGCCCAGTGGAGCGGAGGTCATTAGACACCGTTCACACGTACACACTCAAACACCCGCTCACAAGTTCCATAAAGGTGGGACGACAAAAATGGATCTTCAATTCACAAGCCATTCACAAGTTAGATGGGCACATTGAGCGAGGCTGGGGGAGTCTGTGAAACGAAGGCAGGGAGTTAAAGAGACAGAGCGCTGGGAGAACACATGTTTGTTAAAGGGCCTCTGTCTCTGGGAAAGGTTTAGATTTTGGAGCAGATTGGATGGCTGGTTCTGGAATTTGAGAGCCACTTTCATGTTAATTGTGCCACTATTAGAAAGCATACCAGAGGCCTTCTGAGGTATTTCAATTACACTACACACGCACTTGTCTTACAGTATGTGAACGCACACATAAACTGAGCACTGAGAGTGCCAGTTATGATCTGGGGCATGTGTTCACCACTTAAAGTTTCCATCCCATCATGGAAAAGGAAAGTGGAAGAAATAAAGATTTGATAGAACGCCAAATCCAGAGGGACTCCTTCTTTGATTATTTTTTGGGAAGGATTACTGTACTTTTTCGTTTTTGGAAATATGGTTCACTGCTCAGTCATGATAACCAGAAAATGTTGGCTTATCCGTAAACCGATATGTGCTGATTTTTTTTTATGGGGCTTTGCCCCAATGTGAAGACATTCTCGATGGGTGTGTCAGAGTAAAGGGTCCCAGCTCTGCCATGGCTGTATTTAACACTCCATCTGTATATAGCAAAGTGTCTTTGATTATAATGAGAGTGTTTCACGGCTCAAACCAGTAAAACTATGCAGTGGATGAGAATTTGCATGCTTGCATTTGAGACGATAAGTGTTCTGGTTAGTCACATTGCAAACTTAGCTGCATAGATGTCTCTACATTCAGAGTATGTCTGAATAAAAAATAATTGATGTTAACATCAGCAATTTTGTATGTATATATAATTTAAAGGCTTCTAGTGAATGAAAAGAGAAAACTCCATTCTGCTTTACCCAAATATGCTGAATATATAATATTCAATAATATTAAAGTAAATCAATTAAATAAACATTTAATTAAATATTAAATTGAATTAATATGTAAATTAATTTAATTAAATATTAAATAATAATAATAATAATAATACTCAAGCAGCATACATTTTATTTTGGTCTTAGCTCCTGATTTTGATTAGCTCCAAGAGAAAATGTTTTATGTATAATGTTGAGTAATCGGAGAGTATGAATTAACCTGCTCTTTTTTTACTGTACTAGTTTAAAGGGGACAAATTTAACAGGCATAGTTTAGTTTAGGTGGGTCACAATATATCTCTCGACCATGGACTACAGTTTTAACCCATGATGTTGGCAGAGTCAAGTCACACCCCTGGTGAAGAGAAAGAGTGCAGAAAAGAAACAGGAAGGATAGCGGAGGCAGTACAGAGTTCAGATCATTACCCACAATCCCTTGATGTTTGGGTGCAGCTCCAGGCAAGCCGGTGTGCTCATGATTCTACTCGATAGCTCCTCTCTCTCCCTTTGGATCTGAGAAAGGCAGTGTAAAGGCGGTCTTCATAAGCCAGTGAATATTTGAAAATCCTCTTTTGACAGCCAGGTGTGGAAAAGCAGGAATCGGCCTACACTTGCTAACAAGCACTGCCGGAGAACCCAGTACATACCCAACATACGTACTCACCGTGCATATGCTGTAAACGCAAACACTCAACAGCTGTCTGCCTTCTCGGTTACAGCCAAACACAGAGTTAACATTGAGTTTCAGGGCTTGATGAAGACTGACGGTAGGCTGTCAGTGGGTGGATGTCATCACAGCTGTCACAGAGATTGTAACGGTAAGGGGTGTTAGAATAGAACTCCCTAATTCACAGCAATCAGCTGGTGTGAGCCTTTCATGCCAGCGCTAAAGCCCACTTAGGCCCCTAAGAAGAGAGGAGATGGCCCTGCTGACAACCCAAAGGGGGAGGAGGAATTTAAAGGGCATGCTGGGATACGTTGCCAGTCTGTATACATACCCAGCTGAGAAGATCAGGAGATCAGCCTTGCCAAGGCTGGTTCCTCTTCTTCTTATACATCCCCTTCTTATCTGCCTCTCTCTCTCTTTAAAGTGTTTTTTTTCATAGTGACCCTTTTCCTTCTGGCCCTGCTTGTCTAATACCCCAGTATTGTTCACTGGCCCTCTCGCTCTCTCTCGCTCTCTCTCTCGCTGGCTCTCTGCTGTAACAGGCCATACTAATAACTTCCATTCACATAACCAAAGGTGTTTGATATATAATTTTCTACCACAGAATAGGCCTTTTTGTGTCATCGTGCCCACAGAGACACTTTCTATATACCGTACATGAAAAGAAAAATGTATAGTCTCCTTATTAACAACAGAAGACATTGAAAAGCTTGAGGTTGTGTTTCAGATCCAGTGAATGTGATAATCATACAATCTGAAGGCCATAAATTCCACCTGTGCCAAACAGCACCGTGTAATTCTGTGTAATTTATGTGACTTGTTCTGTTGTTTGAATGTGTCTATTTATGTTTGGCTGCCTCTGACAAAGAAAACTGTACAGTTGCTCAGCGACAGCACAAATGTTGTTCTTGCATTGAATCTGGAGCCATAAATGCAGCTGTTTAATGCAGCAAATTATAATTTTAGATGTGTGAAAACTTAATGAAAACAGTGATTTAAATAATTACTGATCATTCATCTGTCTCAGTATGGGGTGACATCCTCTTCAGTGCCTATACTGGACACAGGCCTGGTAAACACATGATCAATAGTCATTCATCAATAATCATTATGAAACAGATAGTCTTGCTTGGAAAATCTGATTGGATCCATTGTTCAATGTTGTTGTACATCTGTGACTGCATGTAAGATAAATTCTATATTAATGTGACTACAGGCAGCCATAAACCACCTACAGTTACTTGGCAAAATATTATTATTATTATTATTATTATTAATAATAATAAAATGTAACTATTTAACTGTAAATGTAACTATTATAGATTAACATCTATAAGTTTTATCATGCTACTTTTCCACTGCACACTGTAGCTAAGAAAAGCCACAATGTAATACACAGCTTTGAGTGGCTCATTGTTTTAACATATGGTCTTGTTAAGGAAGAAATAGTACAAAAGTAACACGCTAACCCCTGTGATTACACACAGATGGACATATCAATGCAACGAGAACATATATGCTTATGCAAAGACACGCATATGTTTACACTGAAAAAAATGTTCTGGAGCTCATCAGAATCTGCCATCACACAAACAGGAAATGACTTAAATAAGCAAATGCTGCGCACCTGTCCCTTAAAACTTCAACTGCGTTACATGCTGACATCACTGCAGGTCACCCGGCGACTTCATGCATGGCTTCACTACTTTCCCTTCAAACCAGTCATAATAACAAATTAAAACCAACTGCCAGACAGAACAGTATGAGGAAGGAATGTTTGACCTGGTCTTTTATCACCATCTCTGCTTCAGACGGGTCGTATATTCTAGCAGTTATGTAGTAAAAGTATATTGGTAATTCACTTTCGTGAGAGAATGCGATTTCTAACAACTTGTTGGTGTTCTAAATTCCTAAACACATATCAATGAAGTTTACACTTGTGACATGTGGCCTCATTAAAGGGCAATTAAATACTCGTGCATACAAACACAGCCACTGATGGTGTTATTAATCCTTTATCTGACATAAACTCTTGCTGAGTTTTACAGCTGCGTGCCATTTTAACTCACTTTATAGAGGCTGTCACTCATCTGATGGAGGCGGAGCATTCTGGCAGCCTAATTGTTACATTACACTTATTTAATTTTTTTTCCCATGTAGTACTGGTTAACTTGGTGTCCTGGCTTAAAGGATACCAAGAAAAAGCTTTTCCTTTTACAAGAAAGTAGTAAATGAGAATGGATTGAGAACAAACGGTTGGAATCACCTACAGCATGGAAAGTGTGACGATTTACCTACTCAGTGAGTTCTAACACTAAATACTCAGATCCACTTTCGTATGCCGTGAGTCCAGCCAGTCTGCAGACAGCGGACAGCACATAATACCAATTTACTGAGGTAACACCAATCCCGTCACTCAACAGCAGCCGCCTCCATCTCTCAGGTTCAACAGGAGACGTCTCCTAACATGCATTTCATTAGCGTAAAACACATCCAATCTGCAAAATGAAATCACTGTGGAAAAAAAGGAGTGAGGGGCCAGGTCAAGAAAACTCAATTTCAGCCCAAAAGGGATCACCATCCAATAAAATCTCCAACTTTATTACATTTCTCAAATATAAACAGGCATCTACATCAGGTGACCGAGCATAATTCCCAAAGCCTATTAAAGGAAGGTACCGATTTTGAAGCGCTCAATAATGGCCAAGAACAGGTCTCAGTGTTGTGACTGATGTCGTGCCCGTAGACAAACACCGGGCGCAGCGCAAGCAAAGTGAAGACGGGACTCAGGTAGTCATAATCATTTGACGGCACCTGCAGACGCAAACATGCCTGCGATTTTTGTGCATTGTGCTTTACGGGAGTGCAGATAATGATGTGACAAAGCTGCAGTGTAATAAGCAGCTGCGACTGTCATGCGGCATGCAGGTTGCATTTATTTATGTGCTGAACACACTTAATTTGGCTGCAAATGAAAGGGCAGCCGGCTCGGGCACACGTGTGTAGACAGTGATGCATGTACATGCCTAACTCAGTACAAAAGAAGCAATCTCCACCTAGGCCCCTATATTTATTTCAGCAATTCCTTTTAAATGCATATTTTATGCTGGCGCGGCACATTGAAGGTCACTCAAAAATGTTGTTTATGAGGCAAATGGGGAACACACCAAATGTAGAGCGGAAGAGATCACACGCAGCATTTATCACTCACACAACAGGAAACTCCTGCGTCCAGATCATCCAGATCTGGCTTCTCTGCATTATTGCGCATGCAGCATTTTGTGCTGGACAAAGCACCTGCGATTCCGCATGGGGACAACACGTGAAAGACATTAGAGCAGGAAAAATGTTTCCCCATTGTTATGTTGTTGTGTTAAAAAATGATCTCTTAATCTCTCAATTTATTAATCTGAGCACAAACTGGAAGTGATTAAGATTCAATTAAGGCTGTTTTAAGCCAAAATTTTACTTTTTGACAATCTGGTGCTATTGCTATTTTTAGAATCTTATTGTGGAGTGCACCACAGCTACATCTCCCAAAAAATTTCCATGAACAATGCGTAAGTGAAATATGAATTTACCTTCCATTATTTGTATTTAATAGGCCTATAAAAATATATATACATTAAAAAATATAAACTAAGACATTTGCTGTGTGTGTGTGAGATACGGTTATTTATGGAAAGACACGATAAATACACCGTTCTAAACCTTAATTGACACATTGCCTTTCTGAAACATCTTATGGAAACATCTTATGGCAAATACTGATGCATGCAGTATCCTATAGAAGTCAAGCATCAAGCTCTTCCTTTCTCAGAAGTGTATCATGCTCACACTTGTGTTTCATTTAAAGACATTTAGTTTAAAGACATAAAACAACTCTTGAGCTCAACTCTGAAATACTGCCATTACTCCCATAACTATCAGTGGAGCAAGAAAAGAAATAAAACATAAAAGAAATGAGAAGAAACAAAGATGAAAGTGAGAAACAAAATCTATGAGATCTTCTTGCTATTATCTCCACACCTTCTTGTTCTTCTTTCAAGTTACATTCCACAGCTTTCCCTCATATTGAACCTCCTCAAAGTTTGGCTGTAGCTACAGTAGAACCGTGTGTTGTGTGTTTGTGGATTAATGAGTGTTGTGATTAGTGGGTTGATCTCAAGACAGTAGACCAGTGATTTGGGAGGGCTTTCCCTGAGAGAAAAA
Organism: Ambastaia sidthimunki; assembly: GCA_036877625.1. Lineage (NCBI taxonomy): Eukaryota > Metazoa > Chordata > Actinopteri > Cypriniformes > Botiidae > Ambastaia > Ambastaia sidthimunki. Next base: position 304,025 of record JAZGTK010000010.1, on the reverse strand, counting down.
GTGAGAGAGCGCACGAGAGAGAGAGAGAGAGAGATTTCCCTCACTGCTGATCTCGTCTTTAAAAATTAAAGTTCAATATACTCTTCTCTCACTCTTTACTATAGCAGGTATCAGCACACAAACGGTCCAATAAGAAAAGACAAAAGAGCCATTGAGAGAGATAAAGAGAAAGACTGTGTTGATGAAACATAGAGACAGAGCAGAGCTACAGAGAGAAAGGGGGGGGGGAGAGAGAGAGAGAGAGAGAGAGAGAAAACTAAAGAGATGGTTGAGAGTAAATATTAATGTTAAATGGGTCACATGATGAGGAATCAAATTTAAGAGATAAAATAATTAATTGTACTGAGAAAAAATTACAGTAACTCTCTTACAGCAACCATAAACTCTCTTAATTTAAAACTTAAACATATTGTGTTGAGTAAGACTTTGTTCTTAAAGAATGAGACAATTAAAACAGTAAACTTCATTCACATAACACTGAAAAAATAAAGACAGCAGTGTGCAGCCAAAATGACCCTTTTATTTCTAAGGGTCTGATAGAGGGTGGAACACTGTCATATAACTCTATACATAAATATGATTTGCTAACATTATAAGTGAACCCCAGGGAAACAATAAAGGCCTGTTTAAAAAAGATAAAGCAGCTGAAAGCAGCATTTTTGTCCTCACTATGCAGAAGATATTACTTAAATAAGTGTCCTGAGAATTCACACTGTCTTAACACCAATAAACTTGGCAAATGAGAACCTAAGTCTGGTCTGTGAATGTCAGCCAATGAAACAACTTAAACCAAAGCTGTGAGTACAAGTGGGACAGTAAATTTGTCTGATCAATGGAATATAGGGGAGAGTCTTTGTGAAACCCGTTTAAAAAATTATCATATTTGCAATCTGGTTTGGTACTGCTGAGGGCACACTTACATCAGTTCTAATGGGGATAAAGTGAAAGACAAAATGTAACCTGAAACTCATACAGCAATTCATGAAGCTGTACGTTGAGTGTTTGTGTAACCCCATGGCCTTCATTACACACAGTGTAATGATCAATCATGCCAGACTGATCTCAATAAACTGATTGTGTTGACTGAGTCTCTGGAGAAGTTACATACGTTCACAGTGTGAGGGAACATTTCTTTTCTTTTGGATAGGTTGTTTTAGCCTCTAGTGTGTGTGTGTGTGTGTGTGTGTGACAGAGACTGACTGCATATATTGCAATATCTTTAGGTGTTTGTGTATGTGTGGGTTTGCTTTACTTTTCAGGTCTAAAAAAAACTTACAAATCTGCACAAGCTCCTCTGACTTTAGCAAAAACAGAAGTCAAAGACAGATGTAGTTGCAGCAAGTTGTCACATTAATACTTGGTCATGCTTTACGCACTTTTATACATTCAGCTGGCAGGTTCCCAGCTTACTTAAAAGCCAACATATGTTAAGTAAACAGTTTCTTCTCCTGGGCAATAATATATATGCCTATACAGAAACTGACTTAATAAAATAAACCTAGTCTGACAAATATTCACTGAAGTAAAAGTTGTCAACTAGCGCCAGTCTTCTGCAGTATGTGCTTGTGTGTTACTCTACTGAGCAACTGTGAAACAATAACCAGCCCGAGAACAGATATCACCTCTGCATATCTGATTGAGGCGCACACACACACACACACACACACACACACACACACACACACACACACACACACACACAGTGTGTAATATCCTGACAGCATCTGATTGGTGTGATGGTTGAATAGGATATGAGGTATAGTGTGACAGTGAGAAGGGGCCAGTATGAGCTCAGTCACTGTATGTAGAGCGCTTGAATGCTTTAGCTGTGCTGTCAGGCTGCATATGTTTCTCTTTAGGGTGAACTTAGATGCACTCCGCCCTGTGTATAAAGCAGCACTCACTATAGCACACACACTCGTACAGTGTTATAAACGCTGTGTGTAATGTACAGTCCAGCCTACAGTCTAACTGCTTCATAGTTCACTGCAGCCTTTATTACCTAAAACACACATACACACCCACCCCACACACACGCACGCGCACACACACACACTTTAGAAGCTGCATAAGTGAAGACCTTGAATTAACAATAATAATGATACTTACTATAAGCTACAAAATGTGCTTGCTGTGTTAGATTTAAAGTGTTTAGTTAGTGAGGACCACTTTACATTTCTCCACTGGTTTTTCACTATATTTGTTAAGATATTTTTAAAAATTGTCCTTTGAAGTATAGACAAATCCATGCAGACAGCACACACACAAATCCCACCACTTTAAAACTCTGCCCATAAAACACTGTGTGTTATTGTATTGTTGTACACAGTGTATATTAATATATATGCATCACATATGTAGTACACACCCATTTTTGTATTGTGTGTAGCACAGGGTCTTATAAGCTTCAGTTACAGTTTCCCATAAGAAGTTGTTTTATTAACGTAAAATAAACCAGTGCAAGTTGAATTATTCCTTAATACTACAAGTAAAGTCTCACTTTAATTATTGGGTGTCATTGAGTATAGACAGCCAATCAGAGCAGAGAATTTTTTGTGTACTGCAGTGGCTTATGTACCCAACTGCAAGTGCAGCTTCAAAGTGTTCAGTTAGCAAACATAATCTTCACATCATTGATGGGTTGGGAAACTAATAACTGACATGCACCCTGTGTTTGTCAGGGTTGCCTCTGTTAAATAACAAGTAGAGTCACGCAAGCTTCATGTTGAAAGCTTAAGAAAACCTGCGTTGATTAAACCCATGATAGTCCTAACAGCTGTACCATTTAACCCTAATGTATTACAGTAATGTAAAACAGCACCAGAGGAAAATGGCAACACTTGCCAGGTCACAGACACAAACGCCAAGCCTGACAAAATGTACAGAAAAGGCAAAATGTTTTTAAAATGTGTAATAGCTAAATATTGTTATGGATAAAAAAAAGTAATTGATTTTTCTGTTTTGAGGGAATAGTTATTTACCTTAATATCTTTCAAAACCTGTATGATTGTTTTAGACTAGAATGCTGTTCTTTTCCTCACACTGAAAGTAAATGGTGACCACGGCTGTCAGAAAAGATTTTAAAGCAATATTTTCAGTGAAAACGTAAACTTAAGTTAAAAGTATCGTATGCCGTTGGAAGACTTTGAAGAACACATTGCAGGCATTTTTTATGCTTTTATGGTGTTTTTTGTTCTCTTCTAAGATCTTGACAGCCAGTGGTCCTCATACCTTTTTTACTGTATATAAGCGACCAAAATAAACAAACTTGAAAATTTCTCGCTTTATGTTCCACAGATGACAGAAATTCATACAGGTTTGAAATGACATCAGGGTGAATAAATGTTGACAGAATTTTTATTTTTTTGGTGAAACTGTCGCTTTAAGAGTTAGTCACGACAGGCTGAAGTTCTCGGAGTGTGTACATAACCACAACTTAAAAGATTTCCAGATGCACGGTTGGTTTGGAGGTTTTTTAAACAACAGCTGACTTAGAGCGGGCTTGCTTTGCAAAAGTCTGACTGACAACTAGGCCCAATGCAGTGAGAAGGAAGAAGCATAGTTTCCTGACTCATTTGTGAGGGTGGCATATCATGCCTTGAAGAAGTGCCTAGCACGTCTGCAGAACTCACGGATGCTCCACCCTAACATCTGCCTGTCACACAGACACTGAGGAGGAAGTTAAAGAGGGAAGGAGAGAGAGAGAGTTAAAATGGATGACAGATTGTGTTTAACAGGCCCATGGTGAGGGAGGCAAATGTGCTACAGATGTGGACAGCTTCTAGATGTGAGACAGTAGGTGAACAGAGGTTACACAGTATAAAGAGAAAGTAAAAAATAATCTGCACCCTTCACAAGTTTTCTGACAGCAGTTTAATGTTGCACAAGAAGCGGAAGGAATCTTAGTAACACCTCTAAAACACATTACTATTTAATCAGTGTTTTATCACGTACCATTTCCCTTTTTTGAAGGTGACACCTGTTTCCCTGAGGTCTTATAATGTTAACAAAGTTGTCTTTTTTCTTAAACATTTTCCACCCTCTTTCTGACCCCTAAAATTACTTTTACTACCTCAGAATTATTATTATATTTGGTGCTGCACCTTTAAGAATGAAGCTTATCTAAGTGCCCTTTTTGCATGTGAAAATTTGTTTTCTAACTTGCTGACACAATCTAGCAGGTAAGCAGTGTATCACACATCATACATGTCATATACGCCATATTATATACAGTATAATTCAAAAACAAACAGCCAATTTACGAAAAATCTCATCTAATTTAAGATTTTTCAGCAGTTTAACACACAAAGCCAGAAAGATAATTATGAATTACTCTTGGCCCTGACACTGTGCGTCTGTTTTCAGTTAGATTATCTCTGTTTAGAAGCAAGACATTGCACTCCCTCCTTCCCCCAACTGCCATTATGTCACAGTCTCATCAGTGTTTTCTCACTGCGGCTCCTGCCGGCATGAGGGTCTTATCTGACTAACTGTGTGTTTGAGATGTGTAGCCTTGTGTCAACACCAGAAGCTTATCTAACTGTCCATCTCTGGTGCAGAGCAGTAAACCACAACACACACTCACACGTTCACTTGCATAAATATCCTCCATCATGCACAGACACGCGCAGACATACGCAAATACTCACGCTTTCTTTAAAGAGCAGAAAATGCAATTTATCCCTTAGAAGTCAGCGTGTGCATGCAAAACTACATGAAGTGTGTGCACACACAGTCAAATGCAGATTTCCCATCATAACTTCAGCCTTAACTTCATAAAGGATAAGGCTGGTTTTAAATAAGGGAATTTGTTTACTGTAAACTACAACAAATATGCATAGGTTTAATTATTATTATTGAATATTTTATTATTAAATTATAGGTTTGTGCAAACTCTAATTATTTTATGTTGCAATTTAATGTGTAAAAAAAAACATTTGCATTTGAAAATCCCAGCACTTTTGGGGACAAATTCATAGTGGTGCATGTCCACATAGGGAACGTCGATTTGATGCACGGCCAGGTCTGCTCTCATCAGCAGTACACAGAGACCAGTAATACTGTTCACCACTGTTTGTCCTTGTTTCTAAATATAGTCAATCTGGTCTGCACAGCATTAGTTGTATAAGCAGAGTCAATGCAGCACTTGTGGCTGTGACCAACAGTCCTGATTGCAGCAGCACATCAGAGATCCCAGAAGGCTTTTTTCTCCATCTCTGATTTGCTCTGTTGGCTGATTATAACATTTCAAAGGTCAAAGGTCGTCAAATAGCGCTGCAGGTTTGAGATGGTTTCAAGAAGGAACTGTTACTTGGTTTCCTTTAGACTAACGAGGACAAACTATCTGCGGATTTAAAAGGTCATCTGAAAGCTGTGTACTATGGTAATGATTATGGAGCGATTCCAAGAATTTCTTCTGCCCCAGTGACCTCTTGTACTTATATGTAATTTAGGGCAATGCATACTTCAAAAGTTAAATACGACAGCGTTCACTTCAAATCCCATTGGCAGAAATTAAACGCAGTTCCAGCTGGTAAATCAGCAGTAAATATTATTGATTCATACTTTTTAATGGTAATGTTTAAAATTCCTCCAAAAGCAAACTAGTCATTCAGAATATTCATTCAAACAATGCTTCCGTCTTAACCCTGTGTGAAAAAAGTTTATCACTGTGGGGGAAGCTTTAGTACTTATCAGGTCAGTACTACCTAAGCCATGTGTACCGACTGCATACAAATCAGTCATTTCCATTCATTAGCTCCCGCTGAGAGTGGGCAAAGTTCCATAATTATTTGATTGAACTGTCTGTGGAAGACAGCATTGTACCTGAGAGTGTCTGTCCAAACGCCTGATGCCTCCAGAGGTTAACAGACAGGCTGTGCGGCTCTGATAACATAGGAGCCAGTCAATAAAACTACAGTAGGGATCCAAAAAAGTGCATGACATTTTGCCCCGACTTAAAAAGCATGGAGCATGCAATTTGGCAAGGAAATCTGGCTGGCTGCCGTCTGCAAGAAAATCTCTTGGTAAGGACTTTTGAATTAGATAAGGAAGACATGAGGAGGCAATTTTAAGAGATGTCAGCCAAAATGCACCTCTCCAAAAGGCTGCTCCTCAGGCATGCTTAGAAATTGTCCTCGCTGGGTCTCACATGCGCTCATTGGTTTTCGCAGGAAATGCATGTCCTGACATTCAAGCTGCAAGAAAGCTTTTCCAGACAGTGAAATCAGCAGTCTGTACGGGTTCAGTGGAGGAGCAGATCACAATAGTCATGCGGAGGTTCATCTTGCGACGTCACATCTTACACAACAGTAATTCATGCAGTACATGTGTTACACAGAAACCCTCTGAAAATTAAATCAGAATGATACTATCAAGAGGGTCTGTGCAATGTGCAAATATAGCAATTGTCATTGCATTGCCATTGGACACTGATTCAGTTGGATGTGGTTGAAAGTTGAAAGTTGGGACTCTTTTCTTTTAGTTGGAAGGTGATCTCACGGCCATTATTTAAAAAGGCAAACATGTAAATTCTGCCTTAACCCATAATAATGTAAGTTGCAACAGGATTTGTAATTTTTGTGTTTACATTTATTTTCCATGTTTGGTTTTATTCCTCTGCTGACAATAAGGTTAACTGTTTATGATCTGTGTTCTTCCAGCCTCAAGTAAATAACCACTGGAGATGTACATTTTATAATTTATTTGATTTAGAATCTAGCAATCTTACAATAATTAGTAAGTGTTATTATGATTATATGAGTTTCAAAACATTTCTTCCTTTCCTCTTTCTTCACTAGCAATAACAATCAGAGTAAAGCATGAAAAATAATCCAGAACAAACAAAGAAACTCTTTTTACTTCACTGCTCCTTGCAGGTATTAATTTGCATATCGGTCCTCATAACGTCTCCACCAGAATGACCCAGAGCACAAAGAGCTCGACACTGGGGCTTTGGAAAGACACACAGATTAGTAATGCATGAAAGCCAAGTCACTTTAATGAATGGCTCAGGTCATCAGTGACACGGGAAACACTGGAAACCGGAGGACTGACCCTTATCTAAAGTTATGATGCAATTGGGTGCAATTGTTTCTTAAAAAACACAAGAAGTGCTGCTCCCACAACTACAGTAAACTCTCCGAAATTACAGGAAGATTAATGATCATACAAACAAGACAGAGAGGGCCAGAAAACAAGAGGGTGAGATAAACTATATAGGAAACTTGTATGTGTATATGTGCATGTGATATGCATGAAACATATGCAGTGCCTGAGTGTAACTTGAAGCTTAAAGGAACAGACGTGCATTATTACATGCAGTTCACATGTAGGACACCACACGCAAATGTCATGACTTGCCTCTTGCCAATGTGGCACAGTGTTTATTTTAAATGATTTATTCATGTAAGTCATTATTTGTTAAAATTCATGTGCCCACATAATCTTTAATGATGATGTTGGTCTGACAACTTGGGCAGAACCGGCGCTATTAACCACTCCCCTTAAACGGGTATCCTATGGCAAGCCCATAGAAGCCACGCCCACAATATTTTCATTTCGCTATGATTTACATCAGAACAACGAAGAAAAGTTGTTTGGAACTTTTTTTGGGTAAATCACATTAAACATTGCTATTGGCTGGTTGTGAGTGAAACAAAATGCTTGCTAATGTAAACAGATGTTATTTAATTGTGTAGAAAAATTGAAATGAATAAAGTGACAGTAGGAGAAAACATGGAAAGCTGAAAGAAGCATCAATTGTAAAATGACAGTCGAAACAGACAATGATGGCAGAATAAAAATTATTTAGAAATGACGATACTGTATGTGCCCTGTATTAATTGTCTATCTCAGTTTATTTCTTTGTTGTCTCAATAAAAATAACAGTAATCAGGTTTCTATTTCCATTAACCAGAAAACATTTACAAACTATTGATGAAGCCAAAAGTCGTACACACAACACTCTGATTCTATCCGCAGTCACTTTCTCTAATAAAGCAGTTGTGTTGTGGGGATGACACTGTTGGTTTCTCTCAGCTGATATTTGTGGTCAAATCTCGGTCAGAGGTTTGAATGCTGACAGTAAGCGGTTACAGTATTTGCAGTGAAATGCGGTTTCGGCTGATTCAGACAGTGACAGCGATGGATTTACTCTGGGAGACATGTGTCACTGGGTTGAAAGCTAACACAAGTGGCAAGTCAAAGTAGGTCAGAATAAAACCCCTTAATGCATGCTCACACACACACATACACACTCAAACATTGCTTGTTGTGTCTGTGTTGTGTCTGCACATTGACAGACGTGTGGGTAAAGGCAAAGTCATCCACCAGAGGGATTGAGTTTCCGATAGAAAACAACATTTAACACTGACCACACACTAACACACATCTCACACTGCGCTAAAAAGCAGTTAGGGATCGTCTGAGGCTTTGAACAGAAGACAGCTGTTTACCTCACAGGCAATCTTTCCAAAAGACTTGTATTATTATTGCATTTCTAAACCTTTTTGTAAACATTCAGTTCCAAAATTAATTCTTCACACGCTGATATTTGCACCACGATCAAATGTCGACTGCCGTTGAGGGAGGGCAGGTCTGCGTTTTGAGTTCGCAGAGCATTCATCTTTAAAGGAACCCAAACATTGACTGAGGTATCGGATTGGATGTGCATCTGGTCCATCTACCTCCCAGCGAGCCCTAGGGCAAGGTGAATGCATGCCCTCTCATTACATCTCCACATCAAAACACCAACACTCAACTTCTCATTTATCATTCAGCTACTCAGGGTCAAGACATTTCTGCATGGAGAGCAGCTCCACTTTATTAACTCTGCAAACCGTATGGGCACCAGTTCCAGTGGGTATAATCAATGAGGGGCTGAAATAAATGACAGACAATCTGTTAACAGGCTGCTAGAATCTCTAAGGATAAGCAGCATTGCAAATGTGACAAGGACTTGTTTTTTTCGCAGCAAGATAGAAAGGAATTTAGGTTGAACTTTAATAGCAAAATACCTTGAAATGAGTAGCCTATTTTAGAAACGTACGTAATAACATTCACATCCATTGGGTTAAAATGCGTTAACCATTATCTATACATTGTGTAGCCCTCGCATGCGGATTAATAGCAGGCTGTGGCAGGAGAACTCAATGAGCGCTGACAATGGGTGGCGCATAACCATTAGTCTAGATAAACGTTATAACCACAGCTCACCTTTTTTATCATCAGGATAACTCAGTCCCTACAGAGCAAGCCTTACCCCTCATCTAGAAATACACAAAAGAAAGTCATTGAGGCTTTTGTGGAGCGACGGCTAATGAGCACGTTCCCCATTGTGAGCATCTGGGCTGAGCGCTGTACATCTCCAACTGAACGCATGGATCGTTTGACACAATCAGAATCAGCCATGCGTCAATTAATGCATAATTATGCCTAAAAAATGGATTGAGAGAAGAACGGGGAAATAGATTTATTACAGATGCGTTTATGAACGATAAACAAAGCAATCGATCAATCTGGGGGATGGGGGCAGAGACTGCAACATGCTATTCAAATGCGAGGTAATAATTCAGTTCGTCTTATATGCTTAACCCTAGTAGTGCATGCAAGATGCAAATGAATTGCCAGACGGCAGAAACAGCAGAAAAAGGCTGCGTCCTCTGGTGCGGAAATGATTAACATTTGATCGTACTGCTGCAGCATGTTGATTAATGGTTAAATGTTAGTCAATTACTTTCTCAAACCATGATGTTAAACAATGAACAAGTTTCCACATTTGACAAGTACTCCACAACTTTTCTCAGGCAATTTTTGAAACAGCAATAATGAGTTCTTGTGAGATCCTTGGGCACATGTCTTTGGAGGCCCTACCAAACCCTCTCCAACTCTAGCAGCAAACACTTTATCTTCCTTTAAGCAGCAAGGGTCATTTGACTAATAAAATGTTTTGGTAGGCGAAAAATAGACAACTGAGGGGCCTAGCTTGGGATGTAGGCCTGAAGCCCTAGTGTTGTGGGGCCTGGACCCTAATGTTCTGCTTGCACTGTATGTCACGGCTGGGCCTTCATGATCCACTGTCCTGCAGTTTTTTAGCTTAAATTCTAATCAAACTTACTTCCTTATAGCTTTCTAATAATGCTGAGGACCTTGGTTAGCTTGTTCAAACGTGTCTGATTAGGGCTGGAGCTAAACTCTGCAAGACAGTGGATAGCAAGGGCCAGTGTTGCCCAGCCATCCTTAGGGAATCAGCTTTCTTTAGAAGTCACAGGCTAGGCCATGGTGTGCTGACCCTGCCTTTCAGTCCATAATTGAAAACACTAGAGTTGTAGACAGGGATTCTTGTGCCTCAGATCACTGTACACATGCAAGTACAATTATAGTGTGTCTGATAAAAACACTCACAAAGTATATCCAGAGAAACCTGTCAGGTGTCAAATGTACTACAAACTCTTACTGTAGTTTCTACATTTGGTTAAAATGCCATCTAAATATTTAATGTGTGCACCTCTATCCTAACTAGCGGGACATGTTTTACCGCCTAGACCATAAATCATTTTAATAGACTACAATGGCCTCTAAATTAAATGCTCTTGATAAGAGTAGCTTTTCAACTCCTTTAAACTGTCAGAATCCAGACAGGTATTACATGTGGAACTGGCCATACAGAACAAACCAGCTGGGTACAATTCCAGATTTCAAGTAACTTGCATCACATATTAGCTAGTGTTGCCCTTTCTTAAACCTTCCCTTCCATAGAAACATTATGAGCTTTTCCATTCATGGGCTTTATTTCACGCTGAAAATTGTTCAGTTGTTTCAACTGAGTCCAATTAATCAATTTCACCACTTTACAAGGTACTAGACCAGACTGTCAAAATGTGAAAGCCAATTTTGAATGAATTTAAATAAATCAAATGTGTCAGGAACACAATAACTGACCTGAAAAAAAAAATGTTTTGGTGGCATTGGAACTGGAAAGACGTTTCTATTTCAATTTATTTATTTATTGCTGATATTTTTGACAATTGTGATGAGTAAAACCTTAAAGTAAAACTTGTAAACAAATGGGTGATGGGGACAGGGCTTCATAGGACAGCTTTTATAGCATGACATGTTTTAGTAAGGTATTTTTTTAGCTTTATTTATGATTGTAGTTTATTTTCTGACATTAGTAGCAATTGTGCTGTTCAGAGCTTTTGTACACCCACTCACCTGTGCGCTATGGGTCAAGTTTAAAGTTTAACCCTGCCAGATTTCTGAAGTCACTCCCAGGAGCCGGTCCAGCATCCCTCTCACCCCACCCTCATGCATATTTAAAGCATGTGTGCTACATTTCCACATAACTGCTGCTTATGAGTTTCTTGTGCTGAGATACAATCTACATCATTCAATCTATTTTCCCCAAAACATTTATTTTCCAAACCTTTCAAGTGCATATGTGACCCATGTCTGGTTTTCACATCTCCTGATCCCTCGTTCCTCCTGTACGTGATAGAATGACAGTGGAAGGTCATTCTGTCTTTCAGGGGAGATACTGGGGAGGTGGGCGGAGAGGAACGGGGGAAGACGGTAATGTGGCCTCTGGGTTTTAACCCCCATTTTCCCTACCATCTGCGAGGCTGTCAGAGAGGGTTATGACAGGGTTAGGGCGGGGTTATGACCAGGCAAAAGCTCAGCAGGGAGGACCGGAGTTAGAGCTCTCTGACAGCTATACAGAAACACTCTCACCCGGGTCTACACCTACACCCGGATGAGATGTCAAAATCTTCAACTGAGAATGAGACTTAGCTGTCAAAATAAACAGCACTGAATAAACTGAAACAGAGGGAGCAGTAGCTTTGGTGGCGAGACGCCTACCTTTAACATACTATATATTATTATTATGAATGTTGAATTGGAATTTGGATGAGTATGACAGGAAATTGAATTTTCTAAACTGAAATTCAAAGAAATCAGACAACAGAAGAATTTCATTACTCCATAATTTTCTGTCTCAAATGTAACTTAAATTCAAGAAGTGAATTGAAATGGAAATTGAATTCTCAATTCAACTCTAAATGGAACACACCTCTGTGAGCCACATGCGCTGGTGGTGTGAGGCTCGTCCCTGCCAAAAGTCACGGCTGCTCTGGAGCCAAACACAATTTTAACACCGTATGCTTACACACGCAGACACACAGCCCCTCACATACAAGACCGGGAGATGAATAGAAAGAGGCTGTTTAGACTGACAAGCACACAAGCTGCACACGGTTGTCTTTTTATTTAAACAGCAGGGCACGCGTGTGCTAGCCAGCCGCCAGCCGGTTCTCCAGTACAGGTCATTTCTGGCAGGTTACACCAGGTGGCACAGCTTCCTTCTGGCACCTTTGCCAGTTCATGAAGGGTCCACATAATGACAGTTTAATCGGCTGACTGGATTCGTTGCTCTTTCTGATGGGAAGGACCCAGACCCAAAGACCATAGGTAACATCTCCTTAAAGCAATGTTGACCAGGGAACTTACTGTAGTCACTGGTTACTGAAAGTACAGATGAGTTCTTTATGTATATAGTTTATAGTGTACAGGTAAATAAATGGCACACCTAAATAATTGTCTCTATATGGGCAAACCTGTCAAGTAAATTGTCAAGAACAAGTAAACACGGAGGGTTTTTTTTTATTAAAGAAAAAGAGGAAACATTCTATACAAGCACTCACAGGCACACAGCACTAATGGAACCTCACACAATCTCCTGACCTGTGTACAGTAAGTGCATATGGAAACAATGCAGTATGTTTAACCTTCACTGAAAGGAAATCAGATAATGGAGAATGAAAATGTTTACGTTCAAAGAATGCTCACAATGAAAAGCAATGTGTGGGAAGTGCAAATTTAGAAGATGTGCAATCACGTGTAATCAGAAAGAGATATACAGTTGACACCGTCCTGCTTTGACCCCAGCAGCTCTTGTCATAACAATCACAGACTCGCTCCCTAATGGAGCTCTGTGTCCTGTGCTGACACTATAACATCCCTCGCTCACCCGCCTGTGAGATACCACATATATGCGACCTCAGTCTAAACTATCTCAGACTCTCTTCTTCAGCTCTTATCTAAATGTCTATGGCAATAAGACATTGTCAAAACAACCCATTCCACGTAGGCCTTGTATTAATAGGGGAAAATCCAGACACATTACTAAGAAAAGGACAGTTCTGACCAAACATATGGTTTGCATCATACAGAATAAAGGTATTCGTGAGATTCGTGACCACCTCCCACTCAGTTCAGTATTTAGCACCGGTGTTTTTCCAGTTGGTTCCCAATAACATCCCCCCTACCCATTTCCCGGCCCACTCGTAACCTGTCCACCAGAGCAGAAGCTGAGGCTTGTGGGATTGGGCTGCTGTGGAGTTGACCACGGTGGTGATGGTTTTAATAAAGAGCGCTTTGTTGAGATGGTGGTGAAGAAAGTAGCTGTAATTATTTATGGTTAACGCATGACATATTCTGAGTACAGCATCTATAAATACTCCTCTACTGGAAATACAGGCCACTGTGAAAATAGACAAAGTCAACAGCAATGTGTGCCAAGGCTTCAGAAATAAAAACTGCTATGCTGCACTTCTGTGCACTAAGCAGATCTGGGTTCTATATTTAGGAAAAGTGTGTTTAGATGTGGCCTTGTTGTGTTGAAAGTGTTTTATATTGTGGGATTGGTTGTGATGTCATGTTATACACATCATGTTACACGCTATCCCTCAGGCTCACCATGAAATGAAACATTAGTGTTGTCAGCATTATGACATCATGTCTTCCTTTCTGTAAGTTTAGTGGGATCAAAATGATTGACTTCTGATAACATCACTCAATAGCTCTCTGTCTCTCTCTCTCTCAGCATGTGACTTTAGGCACCTAGACTCTGAGACATTGAACCTTTGCCCTCAGTTCCTAATCTTACTCCATCCCAAAGCCCTGGAGTTTAAAAATAGACATAACAAAACAGAGAAACAGCTTTTGCAAAAATACCCCATGAAGTCACCACCATTTGAGTGGCTTCAACTAACAGCTACAGTCACTTATCAAGGCATTCATATCCACACACACTCAAACACTCACAATCCCCTGCACAAACAATTCCCACAAGTGCCGAGCCAAGACATTAGACAAGTTATTCACTCCGGCACATGTGACACACATGATTAAAAATGTGTTTAAACAGTAATAATATTCTTCCAAAAAATTAACTTTGGAACAACATCATTATTTAAGCTCTCCAATTTCTGTGGCTCTGTTGTGCCACAGAATTTAGAGATCTGCATATTTCACATATTGGTAACACTGCGATGGTGTGCTCCAGTTTTATTACAATTTTGCTTCCCGCAAGGAATGGCTGTGATGATTTCATAAACAATCCGAATGGACCCTTTGTCAAGCCTGGCAGAATGCAAATAATCCTAAATCAAGAAGACCAGAATGCAACGAATATCTCTATCTCATATTTAGCGTTTGCGTTCTGCTGGGTAATTTGTGCTGGAATGGCCCCTGAAGCTTTATGGGTCAGTAAAGGTGTTAAATTAAGGAATGTTTTATCCAACAGGGCTTTGTGCACAAAGTCCCAGTTGATTTACAGAGTGCATTTGCCAGTGATAAAGCCATTGTGATAGAAAGAATGGAGGAGTCGTCTGTATGTATTATTCATACTGTATTATTCATACTGTGGCATTTAACAATTTTTGGGTGTGTGTTTTGCAGCTTAATTATCTGATTGTGTAACAAATGAAGATCAGCAGCCAGTTGGATGTGTCAATTAAATTTAGCAGTCTGCTTCCTTAAGAACATAATATCCTGGCCTGAGGGTTGCCATGGTGCTGAGACCTTGTGTTGACTCACCAAAAGCCATTCATATAAACAATAGGCTCTCTCACACAGGAACATGTTTATGGCACAGGAAGGAGCTGTGCAATAAACTAGAATTGTACATAATGCATATCAGATGTGCTGTTAAAATATAATAAAACCAGAGCTTAACATTAAATATTACTGTACTTTTTTTTAAGAATATTTAAATGCAGCTAATGCTTATATCTAAATGACTGTAGATGAATCCTCTCAGAAAAATGATTTAAATCTGAAGTATATAATTTTTTTGTTATATTTTTTACTTCTATTGCAGGAATAGCAACATAGACTCAACCTATGGTATACATTTAGGACTATCTGCTTGGCCAACCACTAGCAGATCACTAGAGTGTTCCGAAAATCAGCTTAAATATAATAGTACAATTATACTTTTGAATATCATTCGGTGACCACTTGTGCAAACATTCTTTCACGAAACACAAAAGTAGAAATTTAGAAACAATACTGTTGCTTATCTTAAGAATCTTCTTAAGAGTCTTTCCCTGGAATTACAATGAACACGGGCTTAAACAACTTAACTTGCAGCCTGCTATTGCTGTTTCTAAAGCAATTAATAGAATACTATATATCACACGTCACATAAACCACATTTATGATACGATTTTCATGCTTTTCCATCCCTTCTCTACAAAGTTTCTTTCTTTAGATTCCGTGGAATAAAGAAAGTTTGGAACAAAATTGGTTTGGAGCATCATCGGAACCAATGCTGGTGGAATTATTGTTTGAACATCACACTGTAAATAAACGTACCGCTGCAATGGCTGATGGGTAAAAAGCCTCCATGAAGAATGCCTTTGTAACCTCCCGCATATATTATCTCAGTTAAATCCTATTCCTGGTATTACAGGCTGCATTAAAAGAGGCGGATTGCTCAGAGATTTGCAGTGATGACAGTAAAGAACTGATTAGAGAATATAATTGATTGGACACAGTCAGAGGGATGAGGAGATGAGAGCTGATCACTTAGATTGAGATTGGCATATGGGCAAAATGGATTGGATAGACTTTGCTGCGGGTGAGAGACCAGGGAACAGAAAAGTGGTTGCGTGTAGTGGGAAAGATTAAAAAAGAGAGAGACTTAATAATATGAAACTGAGAAAAAGAGCTATTTTTGTTTAGCGTAGGTGGCTGGTTTTAACATATTTGTCAGGGAGCGAAAATGTGACGTAACCAAAACAATCAGGTTAAAAACAAACTCAGACTGCAAAAAATGTTTCTGTTTAGAAGAATATGATCTTTACAGATACCGTTTCTTATTGTAGGGAGGAAATCTTTGGCTATTCAAATGGAATATCTATAAATATGTATAAAAACACACAAATCTACTCCAAACCACCTGCAACGGCAATTATATTTTTTGCCTATTTTTATCAGACAGCATCTCTGCATTTCGTGTTTAACGGAAAGTTAAAAGGAAGTTGTTATCTGATGCGAAACTCCAGACAAGGCATCCTGATCCCTGACAACCTTTTTTTGACAGTTTGTATGTTTTATTGCTGAATGCGGAAGATTTGCAGTCAGAAGAAACAAGTATATATAAACGATGTACAGTATACATGTGTGTCTCAGCAGGGCCACGTATAAATAGAATACATAAGGGCCAGTTTCCTCTTTCTTGCTTAGCAAAGCCAAGATTTCATAATCAAGAGAAATATGGACCCACCACATCGATGAGCTGAGAAAAAAACAGACCCAGTCAGGACAATACAAAATCTAACCACCAGGGGGGCAGAAGGCTTATAGGATACAATGGCACAAATGCCTCAATAAACACTGCATCACACTCTCTGCTCTACAGCATCAGCAAAACTGCAGCTCTGTTGTGATTGGCTAACACCCTGTTTAAGTCATGAATTCTATATTTTGATTGGTAAAACGCATGGATGTCATTGCATTATAGATAACAAAAAAATATAAGAAATCAAGAAAAAAAACACTCATATTAAAGAAAAAATTTAAACAGGCTTGTGAAGGATAATTTTATGAAGCTTTAAAAGACTTGTAATTTAAATTTTACAAAATGAAGACAAAAAAAATACTATGGACATGTACTATGGAACATGTCCATAGTAACATGGTGAAATAAATTTGAGCCTATAAGCCTAAGTTTTCTCTTCTGTGCACATACAGCTTCACATACTGAGAACAGATCCCAGTTGGGTCTGGTGCTGAGAATACAACACCACGTTCCATTTCCATGTGTACATCTGTATGCCTGCGATCTGCCACCCATATCTTTCCTGTGATCTGAGACACTATGTGGGAGTCCAGATCATTGCCAAAAGACACACAAAGGCTAAAAACTTCCCACACAGACTCACACATGCATTAACCTCATGCGTGGCTGCTTAGCGTCTAAGAGACCACAGCAAAGCCAGACCCACAGCTTTTCATAGCAGCGTATCTTGACAAGTTTCATCCCCTCCAGGTAAGCTCATGGATAAGCAATCTTTTCTAAGAGACTCTTTGTGTAGCACAGTCGATTAGAGAGATCGTCAGCCACATCCTTTGAAATTACCCCAAACATAAAACATCACTTGGTACCTTCAAAAGCTCATAAGTCACTTCAAACTGGTGAAGAAAGACCTTCTCTTCCTGTATAACTATAGGGGGACGTTGAGCAATGATGACCACAACAGTAAATTATGAAAATTACAAGATGTGATGTTTTAATGATATACAAAGTTACCACTGAGAGTTATGTAAAGACCACATGAATAAAATTGGACTGCGTAATGCTAAATATAAGGTTAATCCAGAGGACAAAACTGAATTAATAGTGCACTACTTGATTTAAAAGTGAAACCACATGCTGTTAAAAGTTTTACACCAAAAGAGATGCATAATATTTCTGATCAATATGTTAAAATGATGAGAAGAGTCTTATCATATCAACCCAGACAAATTGTTGTTATATTCTGGTGTGATTGTCATACAGTGGCTGCGATGTTGAGATCACATAACCTACTGCATAATTACTTCTATATAATTATCATAATTACAGTAACTTTGTTTTTGTACTGAACAAATTCATAATGGGTGACACTTTGTACAATTGCATTGGTAACTAAAAATTGCTTTTCTGTAAAACTTCATTAGTTGCCATTGAAAACTGTTGTCATGCAGGTGATGTAATTTACAAAGACCATCAGTAAATCTATTAAATAAACTACTGAATATTCCAAAGGGAGAGTATGTGATCTTTTCACAACACTGCTAACATAGACATAACAAAATCCAGAGCCAGCAAATAGATGCACAAGAGCCACAAAATACAGGACAAATGATTTGGTGAGAAACTAAGGGTGATGAATAAGTTTGAACTCTATAAAAACATTTCAGAGCATTGATCATTTTAAAGAGACAGGGACAATAATTAAATGCATTCAGAACTAGGTAAGAGTGTCAATAATGTAGTTCCCAGCAATTAACACCTCATCCATGCTAAAATACAAGGAGTGTGAGTATCTACATGTGTTATCTATGTACATTATATATGTGTAATGGTGTTTAGCAGTTTCAAATGTTCACTATCTATCATACAGTCTAGTGATCACACTTTTGGTAACTCACTGGATATAAACATATATGCATGTGCCACATGGTATTATGAATAATCCATTTGATGTGTTGTCACAGCTGTGTAGATATAGTTCATATATGACAGCTGATTAAACATTCAAGCAAAACAAGTGCTTAATAGTGCAGGATAAGGGTGCAGAACAACAGTTGTCCATCATGCTTTGCCAAAGTGAGTGACAGATGTTTAAATATGTCTACGCAGATGTGCGTCTGATTAATTTTCTATGTCGTGGACGTAATTACGAGATGTCAGCATCATTTAGCCATGGGGCTGATGGGTAATTTCACTCTATAACAGGTTTAAAGTGGACGTTACATTTGCATGGTTAATCAAGCCAAAATGAAGTGATGGGGCAGGGCATCCTTCCAGCCATCATTCTCATGGGGAGTGTCTCATATTTAATGTGTTTACACATGCTACCTTCCATCGCCTGCGAATTTGTGTTGGATTTTTTAAACTGATATTCCTTTGTGGAAAAGCATTTAATAAAACTGACTAATTAAGTATGCAAATGAGCGCAATATAAGGGGGAAATGAGTAGCCTTAATGTGTTAAAAGCCTTTGGAAAACTAGTTAAAAGCCCTCCACCTTTGTGAGAGGAAAATATTAGTCATCTCAAAGGATTTAAATGTTACAAACAGAATAAATGAACAAATTTATTAGCATAACAAAACATTACCAACCACATTGACAATTCATAATGTACATTCGCTAAGTAACAATGCATCCATGAGTGTCAGTGTGGATGAAATATTAAAAAGTTGTTTAAAAATCATGTTTAAATTTTTAAACCCTCCTGCATGTGGACAAACACACATATCCACAACTACACTTCCTACTTAAACAATGTTATGGTGACTAATCATGAAACATGTTCTTCCTGCTTTTGGGTTTGTTGTGCTTTGCTGTTTGAATGGCACATATAAACATTACAAACATAATAATTAGATTGAACACATTCAGCCAGTTGAGAGTCATGCCATTATTTACCCACCCTTGTTTCAAAGCTAATGTTGATATCTTTCTATGGAGCATAAAAGGAGTTTTAACAGCTTTTTCCAAACAATATTAGCTCACAGTCACCACATTTATATTCAAACATTATCCAAAAATTGGTCAGTAAAAATGAATATAGGTGTGTTGCATTTGTACTAAACACATGGGATTCAAACCTGTTTGAATGAAAACCTGTGTTTTAATCCCACAAAGCAGCTGTATGACTTAAGAAGATAAGATATATAGCACTGCCTGACAGACACAGTCACTGTGAACTGAAACTATATGGAAAAGATTTGTATAAAAAGTGTTCTACTGAAATAAATAACAGTATAGATGTTTAAATGAAATTAGAAGTAATTGTACACTACTTGTTGAGGTCATCCGCAGTTAGCAGACTCACTGACTCCCTCACGAATAATGGGACACATAAAGGGTGTAATGGACCAGTGTGTTACAAACACATTGCAACCAGCGTGTGGGTGTGTGAGTCTTTGTGCATGTTTAAACCAAACACTCAATCACCTCTCAGAGGAATAACACAGAGAGTCCAAAAAAAAATTTTGATTCAGTGATGCAACCAGAAGGAATCGTTTCAGAATTCAGAAGTTTACTGACTCTACACAGAAATTGCGGGCCTGATAAAAGATTTAGAAGGTCAGGCTGTATGGATCCCAAACAAAAGTGTCAAGCAGCTTTTGCAATTTGATGTTTCAGAGTAATGTGTATGACTTCGCTAGTCAGGAAATTCCTAACTTGATCTACAGGCACAAGGAGTCGTGAGGTGTATTTGTAATACATGCTGTACATGTTTTATATTTCAAAGCGCAGCACAAGCATTTGAATGCAGATGTAGGATCCTAATTCAAACCAGTCCAGAGGGCTTGTTCATAGGATAACAGGAATAGGCGGAAAAATAAAGAGGAGAGGAGAATGTAAATAGATAAAGCAAGAAAAATAAAGAGAAAGACAGTAAAGGATGGTTGGGAAAAATTAGATAAGGCCTACAGAAGGAGAAAAGTGTGCTTAGACTGGAAAAGTGACAAGAAGGAAAATAAAAAGGTCACAGTAAAGGAATGTCCATGGAATGACAGAACATGTATGTCATCACTCACACATGGAATTTTTTTTAACATTCCTGAAGCTGCTGTAAGGGATTTTTTTGGAATACCACACATACAGTGTGCTGACAGATACCACTGAAATACCAAACCTGTTCCAATAGATAAACAGGTAGAGCAATTGAGTTAGCAACACTAAAGTCATGGGTTTGAGTAAATGCATGGACTCAAAAAATGTTTATTGCAAATTCATTTTGGATAAATAAAAAAAAAAACTGGGCCAGAACAGCGTACCAGTAAAATTCAGAATACTTATATGAGCACAACTCAACGTCAAAAACCTTCCATTGAGATGAATGTGAATGCTGCTGGTTATCTCTCCCCAGGTACTGCACACAATGGCAGACAAGAGAAATGTTTGAAAATTAATTTAGCAATTCCATTTGATGCCACTAGTGGTGGAGAAATGCTTACAGCAGCACTATCATAAAACTTTAACATGCCACGGTTGGTTCATTATTTTTTACCCGTTTATTAACCTTATTCACAACAATTATTTGTATGTCAAATTATCTGCTTACATAACCAGTTCAGTAATAAGGGATAAATGAAACGATTGATTTTTTTACTAATCACTGTTCAGACATTGTAAGGCTTGTCAATACTGAGACAATCTGACCTTTCACATGTCATTTAAATCTGTGGTTGAATCACAGGGTGTGATTTTCCCAGTGAGAAAGTGCCAGACAGGATCATACATAACTAGATTACACACACACACACACACACTTCCTCATAGGATCATAGGAGAGCCCTATGATCTACAAGAAGTGGTTATGTGGAAGGAGATTTGGGATAATAATAAACACTCTCATCCTATTATGGATATTGTATTGTATTAAACATACAACATTACAACAACACCTTTATAGTGTCTCATTAAAAAGAGAGAGACAGTTCATGAACTTTATTGTTTGACAACTTCTGTTCCACTTTAACTTTGCAAAGGTTGTACTTTCTATTCCATGTCATTTTCACACAGCCTTTAAGATCACACAGATTAATTACAGTCCTAAAAAAAGTAACCAAAAATAAAAGCAACTGAATAATCCTACATTAATAAATAGCTTCATTGAATTATGAGAGCATGTGAGCTGTAAAATATGTTTGAAAGTGATCTCTGCATCATGAATCTTGTTCCTCATTACCCCGAAAAAACACTCCCATATGAGGGAGAGGAGGATGTCAAACAGCACAGCGAACTGAGCCAAGCATAACTTCACTTTTCTACAGTCTGTGGCTTTTTCTGTGGTGACTGCTTACAGCCCTTGAGAACTGATTTCACACACCCACCTACTGACCCACTTCACTTTATCCCATAACTCTTCCATGTGAACTCAATCAGATGAGGAGTGACACTGGTTTAACATTCACGTGTGTGAACATGTTAGTCATACAGTATGATTGGGCTTTTATGTTGCATTATCATTTATCAGTACGTGAGGTGAACTTAATCTGACAAAGAGAAGTCCACTGCCTTACAATGAAGCCTGAATCAGTAAATAAGACCCTGTGACCGACCCAGCAGGCTAGTTATGTTTAAAGGTTTAAAATCAGACACTACCTTCTTATATTGCTTCTCAGTGGGTAGAATTATCGTTATACATCATGGAATTAATATTCAATAGACTCACAAACATGGGCTGCTAAAAGGCACCTTACTGAGATAAGGTGTGCCAACACGTCTGGGTATGTTGTTGTGGAATAAGATGTGGTGTAGTGGTTAAAGATCTGGTCATTTAAAGGTTATAAGTTTAAACCGTGCAAAGAGGCCATGACCCACTGTATCCACTTAAACCCTGGCTGACCTATGGGGACAGTACAGTTTGCTAGCGGACCATTTGCTACATACAGAACAGACAGAGGGAAAATGTTTTTCAACACTGCAAAACGTAATTTCTCAGTGAAAGAATATTTTAGATCAAAAACTCTGAACTCATCAACAGGCCTCAGCCATGCATAAAAGCATCTGTGAGGACATTTCAAACCAATTAAACCCATGTTAATGGCTCACTCATGCAAATGAAGACGAAATTACATAGAAAATTCAAAGCTTTGAGGTTGTCAACAAAAGACAGTATATATGATAATTAGCCGGTGCATGTGACCATCTAATTAGCAGCATGCTAATGAAGCCCCAGCATTCTTCATGTCGTCTTTGATGGAAAGCCACAGTGTCCAGCCCCTAGAGGAGAAAGACCAGCTTCTGCCATCACTTCTCCTCACAGGCAGCAGAAATCAATTTGGTTAATTGTCTAATATGTAAATGTTGAGAGAGGCCGGGGCCTGAATATTCACAGTGCTGCCATGCTAACATTCAGACACAGAAACATGACGCCCTGCTGCAGTTTACCCAGTTCATTGATATGCACAAGTTTGTACGTCCCAATTACGTTTATTCTTAATTGGACTATGTGCTCGAAGCAAATCGTTTAACCGACATCCCGCACTGATGCTGGCAGACTGTAATACGCCAAAAACATCAGAAACTTCATGAGTTATGAGGTCTGTGATTAGCCTGACATTAAACTATTAAGACTTTTAGAGGACAAAATCCTCACTTATGGACATCCTGCATGATAATCAAAGAGAAACAATTAAGCTATTAAGATACATCAGTCAAACACATCCTGTGTATTCCTTCACACATGCAAACATCAATCAAAAGATTTATTTTTCTTTTTTTTTCCCCTTTAACTGGGTTAATTGAATTTGTATGCAAATATGGAGTGTACATATTTAACATGTTTCTTGTGTAACTCATTAACATACTGAGAGATTGGTATGCTCTAGGCATTACCTAAAAGAGTACGTTAAGAATGAGCAATTTTAATAAATTACTAATTCAGTTCAATATTCCAATTATACAAAAAGCAAAGCTTTAAAACAAAATCTAAATGTGTGTTATTATAAAGAAAAAATACAACCTCAAACCGATTTTGCTAATAACTTAATTTTGGTGACATTCATCAGAGCAATTCCAGCATAAATATATTAATAATGGATTCAGCAGCTATCACTGTCAAAGTATAGCTACATCAAAATAACGCTCATAAAAATGTCTGATTCACACATTATTGAAAACAGAGCTGTGTTTGTTTTCAAAAACAGGAGTGACTCCAATGGAATGTATGCTTTTTGGGTAAATTCATAATTTCTCTCCACAAGGGATTCCTCCATGCACAACGACAGCCTGGGCGAAATGTGCTCACAATCCTGAGATAAATGTAATTAAAATTAGAGTCAAAATTACCTGACCCACTAATGACCCTTTATTGTAAACTGTCGATGTACTGTGTGAATTATATAGTGTGTATATTATTATGTTGTGTATGCATGGGAGGAAGCCACTACAATCAAGTGTGTTGCGAAATTACCAACACTGTTAACCTCCAGATAGATGAGGAACCTTGGGGAAACATTTGAGGAGAGGGAAGGGTCAACAGGTTCATTATGAAGTGTCATTTTCAGTTCTGTGATAAGAACATCATTTCGAGTATCCAATTATCTTGTGGAACTGGCATACTATACCTCTTAACCCTGTCCTTCTAGAAAACTACACCATGCATAGATCTTTCACAGTCTTGAAGACCAAAATATGGGACAAAATCCTGCTCTGTGCAAATGCCATTCATCAGACAATGCTGTGGGTGGTGATGAAATCTGCATATCCCTGTGCCCTTTTAAAACGCCATGTCTCTCCTGATGACTTAACCCTGCAGGAATACCTGGAATGAGGCCATCATTGATAAATCCACCGCACTTCCCATTGACAATTTTTAGCCATGTTGCTATGACGACAGTGTATTTGTGCACCTTGGTTTTGAAAGCAGGGTTGGTGTGCCTGATAGACTGTAATCACCTCTCACAACAGGGAGCAGGAACTGCATGATTCCACACAAACACACACAAATGACATTTAAAGTGACACTTGCTTACTGTCTAAAACTCACACGCATATGCAATACTTCAAACCGTCCCTTGGATCTTTAAAGTTTACGCTCGTCTGAAGTCATCCTGAGTTTTACTCAAAGAAGGTTAAGCATTAGTCTAAAGCAAAGGATTTGTGAAGGTACGTTCATGGCGCGTGTACAGCTTCGCATGTACCTTGGAAGAGCGCTAATGCAAAGCAGCTTAGAGTAGAGCTTTTTTCTTTGACAGCCAATCCTCAGGAAGATGTCGTGTATCGTCATGGACGCACACATCCATGTCAAACAATGTCACTGTTAGCCTAACCAACATATTTTGGAATGTAGTACCTGCAATAGACCAATCAGAGCAGGACTTTAACCTAGAATACTGCTTTCTAATATTTTGATCAGACTGTATATACCCCCGTATATACTGTATAAAGTCCCCAGTACCCTTTTATGAACCACACATTCATTTTAGTGATATACCATGGGTTAGATTTCCAGTTCACAGGGATACCCATACATGCCATACTTGCACGCACACACATGCATATCACTTTGGATAAAGCATCCTACCAAATGAAAATGTAATTCTGTTGACAGCCCAAACCTTTTTACATTTAAAAAATGTATTTAATAGATTTAACAAAGCAAAATGACAACCTTTCCATTCCAGTCCCGTGAGATACACAGAGCCCCATTGGGAATTACTGTGTGGTTAAGGCAGAAAAAACAGCTAACTGCATATTTGCATAATTGTCTATGGCCCTGTCCTAAATGCCGCCCGGCATTTGAGGCCTTTCTCCAAGTCCACACTATGGTAAGGCAATACCACACAGAGTGTTGGATTGCTATCTGCTGTGAAGTCTGCACCAGTGTGGCCTCAGCAAATAGGCGAACTGGGGTTAAATATCGGCCATGACGGCAGAGCTCAAAAGAGCCCTTCTGAACCATAAATGCCCAATTTTTTTTTAACAAAAAATGGGGCACCCTGAGCCAAGATCACCAAACCACAAGTCCACATCGAGTGCATTATTTGGGATGAGTCCCGCAAAGAATTTGCTCCTTTCTGTGTCTAATTTGTTAAGAATTTTTAAAAAGATGTCTTATATAAATATATATCAAGAGCATACAGCAGGATCATGCTCTTTGTCATTGTCTAGACAGCTCAATACTGCATGCCTCATTTGACTTTTAAATGCACTGGGGAGTACTTAAATTAAGGGGACTTACCCTCCCATTTTACAGGCACAGGGTAAAACAACTCCAGACCCTACATAATTACAACAATTACTATTCCCAAATTACATAATAAACCATACATTCGAAAGATTTAGAAATCTGCTGTGTATGTGGTTGAGACAGAAAGGGGGCTGGAATATTTCAGACATGTTTCCTCTGTGTTTTAAGTACAGCTTTGTGCAAACGATGAGGTTTGGCTGGGTAGGACCTGAGCTGGTGCGTGTTCATAGACACTGGAACAGCACAGTTACAGATAGCTGTATGGAAGACCAATTAGAGACTCGAGGGACGTGATGATTACCATTGTGATTGTGTGAACACAAGAGTCAGAGGGTCAACATATTTCAAACCCCAGAGCTTAAGTAAGGCTGGCACTCTTGCTGAGTAGCAGATAAGGAAGTGACCTGAAAAAACAGAGCTGAGACAAATTTACATTCTGACACTACATCTTACAGACAAGAAAGTTCAACTAAAAACATTTAGTATGTTTTTAGTTTTACACTAGGAGCCATGTTCTGGCAAGCACTGATCTGTATCTTCAAATGGCCTTACTCACACAAGCACTGATGAAAGCAAAGGTCAGGGTGTCAATGAAGCAAGTGAAGTAGACTGTCAGTAGTCAGTAGAGCATGGCATGCTAAGCTAATTGGAACCAAGCAAATTACACGCTGGCCCTAGTAGTGCCACATACAGCGTGATCAATCACCTGTGTTCTCACAAACAGAACACATGGTTTCTAATTGTCATGAGCTCAGAACTCTTTAGCACCCTGTCAGGACTCTTCCACCATTTGTCTGGATCATTAGCAAACAAGTGGTTTGTTATACTGCTGAAAAACAGCAAACATTGAGCTCTAATTAACCTTGTGCTTCTCTGTGGGTGGAAGCAGAGTTCATTTAGAATATATTGTTCATTAGATCCTTTCTTTGAATGTTTTGTCTAATAAGGGTGAAGGAATACGTCACCTGAAACAGAAAATCATGTCATTATTTAGTTACCAAAATGTTGTTGCAAACACATTGTTTTTTTTGTGGAAAACAAAAAGAGGAGAATGAACAATTTACACTGTTGTGTTTTATACAACTATTATATTTATGTTGCTTTTATGTTTTTTTGTGCCCTTTCTAAAGCCTGCTAGCTGTGCCACTATGAACTATCAATCTATAATCTATATTCCAGGTTTTTTGAGGACACGTGATTGCTTTGTTATAGATGAACAGACAGACATCCGAGTTCTTCATTGAAAATTCAATACCATACCAATGCCACACCAATGAGAACCAATACCCAATCAATGCTACACCAATAAGAGCCAATACCCAATCAATGCTACACCAATAAGAGCCAATACCCAATCAATGCTACACCAATGAGACCAATACCCACTCAATACTAAACCAATGAGACCAATGCCAATTGCCATCAAGGGCCTTTTTAATCTGAATGGCAACAGGGTTGAGATTTCACTGCTTTGGTCGAGGTAAGGGACATTATCAGTAAATAATGACTGAAACATCCCAAGGCAAAGTAACATAAAAGGCCCACGAGAAGAAAAACTGACTGCATTCAGTCATCAGACACTACACTTCAGTAGAGATTAGACAGAATAAAGCACACAATGTAAGGGAGAATGAGAAATAAAAAGCACTCAAGCAGCCTTAGGTTACAGGAAGAGAGCCAGAATAACACATGTCTTCCTGCAGGTTTTATATATAGGCCGTAGAATCCAAGGCTTTTCCTTTGATGTCACCGGGAAGCAGATGGAGAGATATGTTCATGCTTTCCCGCTTTAGCCCAAAGGTATCATTCAGTACCAGAACGCAGCTATCCTCCACGCTAGGCCATCAGTTATGCCTGGTTCCCACGCTGAAGGCTTTGAGAGATAAAAGATGGAAATACATAATAAAACAAACCACAATAAACACAGGAAAGACAAAAATCCCACTCAGCCCAGATGTGCAGAAATTAGTTTTCCTGCAACTTCTTAAATTAAACTTGAAATAACTGTTCACAAATAGAGAAAAAACATACTTTTCAGAATACAATGGCTTTTAATATACAATTTTGTAGAAATGTGCAAAACTACATATGTCCAAAACTGACTAGTTGGTAGGTTGTCTGGCTATGGTTACATTTATACCTTTAGCACTCAGCAACAATGCATTCAAAATAGACTGTGATTTTGCTTAGAATCGAACCCATGACCTTGGTATCACTTGCACTAGTGCAGGAACTGCAGGAGAGCTGCAGGAATGCTCTCATTCTGACCTCAAATTTAGCTTGTTCAGAGAACAGTGAGGAGGCAAAGAAAAAACTCTCTGGAGACTCTTTTTGTCTCCATAGACATTGGATTGTTTTCAAAAAACCTCAAACAAACCTCGTTTAAACAGAGCTACATCTCTCATGGAAAACATGACTGGAGAGCTTAATGTGAACCAATTAAACACCTAACAGCATCCCACTAAACAAAGGGGATTTTCAGATTAGCAAACCTGGCTAAGCCACTTCAGACCACATCAGCAGCTTCTTCTGCTTTCTCATGAAGCTCAACCACCTCTTTGTTCCTACTCCTCTTTCTTGTGTTCCTCACCTCTTGCTCCTCTCCACATCCTCCCTGCTTCCTGCCTGACATGGAGAAGAGGAACAGTGAACATGAGAATTGGCTCAGAGATGTTTGTATAGATACTCCGTTATAGATATTCAGTTCCACACCTGTCATTTCAGCTCATTTGAATTCCACTGTGCTCCAAAAGGAAAGTTCTAGATTCCATGCTCCACTTTTCAAAATTCCAAGCGGTACCCAATTTGCCTAATGTTGATCAGGCCTCAAATTAAAAAACAATCACCCAGTACGCTTTGGCACAAGGACAGCCAACCAAATGACGGAATATGACTCTATTAGCACTAATGTTCCTGCTTAGGAGTAGATCAAGCAGACTTAACTGCAGCCACTAAGCCCTGATCCCAGTCCTCCTTGTATAATGAGTGGAACATCTGTTGACAGACTAATACAATTAAAGGAAGATCTCTTAATCACCCTGCTACACAACATCTAATCCTGCCTAACGCTGAGGTCATTCTGACAGACAGTCCGTTCCATTAGTGTGTGTGTGTGTATGTGTGTCTTTAAAAACTCAATGTCTTTTCAGCAATCTCAAAG
Organism: Ambastaia sidthimunki; assembly: GCA_036877625.1. Taxonomy (NCBI): domain Eukaryota; kingdom Metazoa; phylum Chordata; class Actinopteri; order Cypriniformes; family Botiidae; genus Ambastaia; species Ambastaia sidthimunki. The sequence goes on along the minus strand of JAZGTK010000010.1, from coordinate 275,102 downwards.
ACAAGAATAATAGCCACATATGAAAAATGAAATAAAACACAGATTTAAATTCCTTCTTGCTAATCCTAAATCTCTCTGCGCAGGTTTTTCAGGAAATAGACGCTGGTCTCAGCTGTTTGCAATTCTGTTTAGTAACCTAGGGAGTTAGAAGGCCTTCATAACATCATATTCCAAGTAGCAGAAAGTGTTTTCAGATGCCTGTATAAATTTCACGAGGAAATAAAACAGAAAGCCAAAACTTTTCAAATTTGAACGAGTGACTCTTCTGTGACCTACCTCAGAAAACCAACCCGTTTGATAGAAACTCAACACCCAATAAATCTGACTCACATACAAGTGGCATTCTTCTTTTCTCATGAATCTGTTGTAACATCATGCGCATGTTTTCAAGACTAGTACAACAGTCTGCTGAGCAATAAACAAGACAAAAGCAATCATGATTTTGAAAATGCTCTAAAAATATCTAGAGAAAGATGCAAAGGTGAGGAGGGGGTGAACGGATTAAGAGGAATGAGGTTTTGACCTGATACTGAGAGACACTGAGCTAGTTAAAGCGAGAGTATGAAGAGAGGTGAGGTGAGGTCAGGGGTCAGGGGTCAGGGCAGGGTTGGAAAGCTGAACTGTGAGTGATGTGGTAATGCTTCCTTGATGTTCTTTGCTGCTAAACTCCAACTGTAATTAAGACAAACACATTGCATACAGATGTGCTGTTTTTTGGAAGAAAGAGTTAGGAAGGGACCAACAGCAATACTGTTTTCTTACGATTTCAAAGAGTATTTGTATAAAACAGACATCAAATGTGCTGTCACCAGAAACATGGCTACACATTTATGGAGAGAAAAATTTCAATTTTTCTGCTATAAATGAGAAACAGCATGGATTACATTGAATGAATAATTCTGTAATAAATCTGTCATTTTCGAAAGCCACACTGTTTAACAAGAGTAGACACAATTTTCCTTATCTGTGAAACTGTATTTAAAAAATATTATCCATTCAATACCTCCCTAAAATATTTCCTAAGTTGATTTTAAAGCAATCTGTCAGTCAGGATTAGGTAGGGAGAGATCCATTTTTAATTTTCTTTGTTCCATCAAAACGGCCTCCACAGACGATCAGTCTGCCAGACCGACAATCTGCCTCTTACCTTCTGATTTAATTCTCACAAACGGCACAGACTGTTTAAATTTCCACAAACACTCTCCAGGATGTGCTTTCACCAGCCCACCTCAAGCTAACAATCACAAACACACGTTTCACTTCCAGCTAACTGTCGAACACCCTCCAGATCCCAGTTTTGAGGCTGGTAATCTGTTTGCTCACACACACACTCCTTCTAATTGTGGCTACATCCCTGTAAAAATCAGGGCTGAGAACAAAACAAGCAGCAAATTTGCCTGGAGGGGATGACAGTCTAGCTTTTTCTCCATACGTTCATAGGATGCCCTCAGAAAGCATTGTTTTAGCTTCTGTGCAACATATCAAAAGCCAAATATCAAGGCAATTGAAGTTAATACATTACAGCTTCTCTCTAAGTGACTCTAAAAAGCTGTTTAGCAATTGTTCAGCTTGACTGAGTTTCTATAGTCACTGTGTGCTGTCTAGATTTTGCACATCACTGATTTGTTGATCTATTGATGGCAGTTCTGAGTCATAATCCATTGAGATCTGATCACGATAATGGATGTGTGTGGGAACTCGCAGAAACATCTAATTGGATACATAATGGAGAACTCAAGTAAGTCTCTTGAGGTATGAAACAGCAATGAGCAATGTCTGAGCAATAAAGTTCTAAGGTAAAAGCAGGGCTTATTAGATCAATAGATATGTTCATACAAAGCCGCTCAAAATGGCTCATAAAGTTTTATAGATTTTGTTCTAATCTGAGGAGCAGTAGAGGCCAGTTTTGTAAAAGCCATGGCATTGTTTATTGTAGCTTACCTCATGCTGGACTAAACGTAATGAGCATCTGAAGGGCGTTCGAAGTGACTATCTCAGCACCTGGAGACACCGCAGCTTTACACTCTGAAATTGTGTGACGTGTTCCATTATAGAGCGCCAAACTCTAATTCAAACTTGCAACCAGCTCAGATTTGGGCTGGAGAGCACATATGTGTATGATGTCACCATTGCAGTAATTTGAACGGGTGTGTGGAGCAGTTACTGATGACTGAATTAATTTTGCAGTTTTTTTGCAATTTTTTCAGGGGAGAACTGGGTTATTTTTTTATGAGGAGGTTTGTTGTGTATGTTTTGGCTTCTCTATAGCTCAGGAGGCCTGGCCTTTAGACTCCAGTCCTCAGCCTTAAAAAAAAAAGAGTTCAAAAGGAAACAGTGATGGGCATTTAGCATTTCAGTGTTTAGCTGAAAGATTTTCATGGTCAACTAGCTGTGTTTTTCTGGTGAACAATAGGCTTTGCTTGTCTACCAGCTGGGCGAGTACAAACACACCATTAACCAGCATAAACAAATGTGGTTTGAAATTCCAAATCTGTGCTTCAATGGGAAGAGTAAAACCAAAAAGTCTTACAGTATCGCACAAACAACTTTAACGTTTATCCAATACTAGCGTGTGAACGTACCTCATCACATTTCACCACTACTTAGAGGTCATAAATTAATCACCATGTCTATCTATTTTATTTTTCTACATATTCGGTTCCGGGAAACTGTACATTAGGTAAGAAAAAGAGAAACTGAGAGGGACAAGACTTAACCAGAGAAAATGAAAACCTCCATTTTTTATATTTTTTTATGCAGACTGCTTTCCTATTATTAGATCACCATCATTCACAGTTAAAGAGATGGACAGATAGGTGTGATTTCTCAATGGGCAAATGCAACACCAATGCTTGAAGAGCATGTGTCACCACGCCTGGGGAACAGCAGAGGAGAGCGTGCAAATAACCCACAGGCCTGTGACAGCGTGTGAGTGATGATGTCACAATCAAAAGGGAAGGATGAGGGTTTCAGTCCTGTTCCCTCTCATCTATCTTTAAATGGTCATCAAAAGGACATAGCGAGACCACAGTCGGTGGAAAATGACTTCCAATCCAACACCAGCTGACATGAAATGTCTCAGTTTGCAATCGTGTATGTTTAATGTACTGTTTAAAGATGACTACAGTAAAATTAAGATTTTGAAACGGTAGTTAGCTTCACTACAAGTGACCAGCAAAAAGTAGCTAAACTGTATTAATTATTTTTTTTTATAAATGCATAAGATTTTTAAGATGCTGCCCTAAACATCTTAATTAGGTTAATTAAATCAATTTAATTTTACAATAAATAAAATCAGAAAAACACACTTTACAGTATGTAATTAAGAAAGAAAGTGACAAACAGCATAACAGAATATTGTGCTAAAAAAGACATGGAGGGGTTCAAACAAATTGATTGGTGAAACAATTATCTGAATTATGAACTGAACAAATCACTCTGCAGTGAACCTATATTACAACAGTTAACTTTAGATATTTTTAGTTATTATCTAAAATTAGTCTGCATATTTTACAAGTCTCATATTCATACTGCATGTGTTTTTGAGTTTGGAAACCCAAAAGACAAAAAGAAAAAGCATAGAATTCTTTGAAACATTTCCATTGTTGTAATCAAATCAAACTGTTTCTTTTTTCTAAATATAAATTACATATCAAGGGCAAGAATACAGTTTTCTTTAGTGTGGAACAATATTTATACCCCAGAATAATGAACTAGTGTTGTTTTTCCTCAAAGTAAGCAGATTCAGAGCATTTTCATATCAACATCAAGTTGTTTAGGAGGAAAATACATCTTCACTTGACTGTCCCAGGAGATCTCACTGTCTCTCAGAATTCTGACTGTGGAACACTTATGATGAAAATAGAACATTCCATCCTGACCTCGCCAGAGGAGCAGGACCTGAGGGAGAACAGTAAGAGGTTTTGTTGCATCTGTGTTTGCAGCCAAGGCTACAGCTAAGACACTCATAGGAAAGAACAATTTTAAATGAGATATTTTGTCTCTCCTAGACAGCAATAAGAATAAAGGGAGCGCAAACTGAGACAATGCAATATGATTTTAGATGTTGCTCCTGATCCGAAGGCCTTCATGTAAATTCATGTGTCTTCTGCCAAGTTTTAAAAGCCTTAATTCTCTGAACTGTGCTTAAACTCTAACATTTCTCACCAAGTGTTTTGCATTTTTTATGTTGTAGCTCTATACTTTTAATGATGTTGCAAAGTTTTGGTTCAATTAATTACCAGTAAGAGCATAAGCTGCTGCTTATCTCACTCTGGGGCCAGTTTTTTCCTCCATCCCTCCACCTCTCAAATCCAACATCTCTATCTGAATGGCTATTGAAGTCAAACAGCCAATCAAAAGTGCATACGTCATCTGAGCAATTACCATAGAGTTAAGTGGCCAATGAATAGCTCCACTTCTGCTACTTGATCCTTCCTGCTATTCCACTTAGTCTAATTTTCACATTAAATTGTGTCCACCCTGAGTAAGGTTCATGAAATTGCTCTGTCTGGGGGGACAGAAGGGAAATACCCAGTTCACAGAGAGCACAGCCAGGTCAGGAGGACTGGTCCAGACAGAGAGAGAGCGAGAGAGAGAGCGAGTGAAGTAAACCCCACAGGACAGAAAAATCCCACAGTTTGTATATAAATAAAAACAATAGCAATTGACAGAGAGAGGATGGTGAAAACAGAGCTTCAAAGAGACACAGAGCCAATGGGAAACTGAAGAAGGGAAATGGAACACATGAGAACAAAGAGACTTAATCTGTCTTGTGTTGTTTCATTTGACAGATTTTAGGGGAAATCACCACATGTCTGCCACGAAAATGATATTATTAAAGGACACAACCTTTTGTGATGAAAAAGGTTCTCTTGTGGGCTTAGCAGGAGAGCAGGAATGTTGGGAAAATTTTTGGAATGGAATTAAAGCAAGAAAAACTGACAGAGAGGTTGGGTTGCGTTTTCTCTTTCGAGTCATGTGTCTATGATGCAGCCAATGAGATGGCATAAAAGCTGGTTCATTTGCGAGTTTACTGGGTCACTAGCACAGCTGTATGTGGGGAGGGTGCCGAGAACGGCTTGAGTGTCTGGAGGTACCAGTGAGTGTCTAACTGGGAAAACACGCTCCAGAATGCATCGCAATAATTGACTGTGTGTCTGTGAAGCCCAGATAGAGCGCAGGAGAAAGCGTGTGAGCAGACACAGAGCAAGAAATGCGCATGACTATGTATGTGTGTGTGTTTTTATGAAAGAAGGATTTAGAAAAAGGACAAAAGGAGCCAGGAATATTTCATCAGAATTCATGGTTCAACGAGGTGAAAAAGCAGTTCAGGTCTACTTAAGGGTTATGCAAACACATTCTCTGTGTGTCTCTGTGTTTCCAAAGCTCTAATAGGTTCAAGCATAATAATGCACTGTTTTGAAATATTCCACAGCCACAGGACAGCAGTGTCCTCAGTCTTGACCTTACACATGTTCAGAGACTTCATGTCTTGTTTATAAGATATAATTCAGTTTCTTTATATTACACTGCCTTATATTTTATGAGACTATAAATCTGCTACAATATTGAGACATTTCTCCTTTTTCTAATACTTCACAGATAATTTACAAAGATAACCATATAGAGAAATGTTGAGTAGAATTGACTAAAACTCACTGCTTATTGCTCAGTGTTTTCAGTATACTGTGTACTCTGTGTACTGTGTATTTTTAACAAGTACCAGTTCTAATGTCAAACAGTACTTTACTGTGCTACATTGTTGTCACATGACCTCATCACATGGTCAGATTACATTAATTCAGCAAGTGGTGTCAAATAGAATGTGACAGAATTGTAAATGTCATGTGAGCCACTTTGGAGTCTCAAGAAAACTACACAATAATGACACTAATTGGCAAATAGCACACAGTCACAAGTCTAGAAATATACAAAAAACAGCCACTGCTAATGCTAGCAGGGCTATCTTGACCCTATAGCAGGATCTATATCTCAACACTTGACCCCAGGAACAGACCAATCAACACTACTCATACACCATTCTAGTTAGGACAGGTTTATGACCAAAGATTTAAGACACTGGATTTAATGTAAAGGCTAATAACTAACAAAACATCTTAACTTATGAAATATTTGGGTTGTCAAATCTTTTGTAAAAGTTTTAAAACAGTAGTTAGTTACATAGATGTTGATTAGGGGAGGAATGAGTGTAAAAGTGGAGAGAGGAGAAAAACATGCAGATGAAGGAAGTGTACAGCCCACAGACCTTGGTCAGAGCATGTGAATAGCCAGGAACAATTAGGCAATTTGTCATGAATTAGAGGATGCCGTCATGCCTGGATCTTCATTAGGTCGCGAGTGGACGGCCTAATTGAGCAACGCTCTCCCGTCTGGAGAAGCTCTGAGAAATGAAAAGCCCGGGAACACGCTACCATAGCAAAGCTAGGATCTCTCAATTTTTTACTCCCTATGGTCCACTCTTCCTAATGAGGCAGACTCCACTCATCTTGCTCTACTAAAAGCAGCAGGGGAGCAGAATGATGGTGGACAGAGCTGCTCCTGCCAGCAGGGGGCGAACATAAGGACCTGTTCTACCACATTAGTCCAAACCCTCATTCACAAGGCTGCACTCTCATTCACTGTCCCCACTGCATCATTTGCAATGACCTTATTACTTTTTATCGAGCCAAGTACATCATGTCACTAATGTGAAACTAATAAGTGCATTTCGAGTCACAAAAACGCCTTAGGTGGTTGTAGTAATAACATGCAGTTTATGCCAAAATGACCTACAATGAGTCTGTGTGTGTTTTAAATGAACAGGACTTGGTGTGTGTTGTCAGGCCACCTTGCTGAAAAGTTCAGTTAAATGGTAGCTGGTTTTTAGCTGGTCCAAGCTTTAATGGTGATTAGCAGGCAAGTGTATCGCAACCATTTTAAGTGGGGTGGTGATTTATCTGGGAAAATAATCATATTTTAAGAGTTTTGGCTGCCATGTAAAGACAGAACATGTTTCAGGTTGCATAAAACAATGTTAAGACCAAGTTGAAACCCCTGTCAGATAATGACTATTGACATTGGACTCAAAGGCACCAGATCTAAATGGTTATATTCTATGGTTTGCAATGACTTATCCGCCTGATCCTGGTAGACCACCTTAAACCAGCAAATTAATAGTTATCACAAAACTAGCTTGACTTGATGTTAGTAAAATTAAGTCTCCTTGCTCAAAAAATGTTTTTTTGTTTGATTTTTACTGCATACAATAAAATCAATAAAAAAATAATACAATTTGCATAATGCATCAACACACCAAATATTGGCATATTCAGGATAATAGAGAACACTAATATACATGTAAACATAGTCACCGTTTCATTTCCACACTGTTTCAGTTACACCTGTTACTATTTAAAAGCTTGAAATGACTGTTGTGTTCTGGTCAGTCCTACTCATGATTAACCACAAGTTCATCCCCCTCTGCTCTGCTAAACAGGAAGTGGAGTTTGTGAGAGCAATGGGTCGAGGCTTGAGGTTACCGTCATGGCGTGCTGCAGATCTCGGCATCTGCTGTTTGCCTTTCCTGTTTTGACGGCTACTGTCTGACTCGCTCCAAATAATGCTACTGCCACCCTTAACAGCCCCTCGCAGACCCCATATCGTTCCGCACAAAAAGAGGAACTGACTAAAACGTACATCCGCTCTCTCCCTCCCAACTCCCCAAACACTGTGACAAACAAGCAACTGGCTGTCCTGCAAACAGACCTCAGAGAGAAGACGCTTGTCAGGCGAGATTTGCTTCAATATATTTGTTTTACTCTGGTGAATCTATTCCCACTGTGGAAAAAATATCAGTTTAAAAAACTGAAGTTGACTCGTGGTTTGTCAGTTATAAAGCGTGCAATTTGCAAGGTTGTGAAAATAAAGACATTTATATTCTCTGAATAAACACATATTCTTTTCTCTAGGGTCACTGCGGCCTTTTCGGCTAGAATGAGAAACAGTAATTGTTTCCAAATAACAGCCTCCGTCCTAGATATGTTTATTTGGCTGAAGCACAAGACTGATGCTGCAGAAAAGTTTTTGTTTTTAGTTCCTCTAATTTATTCTGTGTAACAGCACTGAGATGCATCACTGTTTGTATCATTACGCTGGTCTCTTGGCATTTCAGACCAGAAAATGTGAACAGAAGTGGAGCAAGAAGCAGAGTTCTGTGATTTTGCCTGGTTTAAAAATTCTGGACTTTTTGTGTTTTCTGTCACTCCAGTATGGCTCAGAGTGAGTTTCACTTTGCGAGTGTGGAGTGGGTGAAAAACAGTAAAGGAAAATCTGGAGTGGAGCTTGAGTGATTACAAATCACTTTGAGCGGAGAGAAAAATTGCTGTCACTCTGTTCCACTCATATACTCTATTCCAGACTGCATGTCACTTCAGCTTAAACAGAAAAACATAAACAGGCTAAATTGTCTAAAACACAAGTTACACAATTATTAGCTTGTAAATAGGTCTGAACAAATACATGTATGAGGCATTGTGACTATAGCCAAACCACGACTGTGCTTATAATCCATAAACCAGCATTATTGTGGAATAGATTAATTATCAATGATATAATAATATCTACATAATTTCTATATAATAATATCTACATAATGTGTATTTTTGGTTGCATACGGATAATTGTATTTTTTTATTTCTACTTTGTTTATATTTTATTATGTACTGTACTTTAACAAACTGGTATACGTGTAAATATGTGGGTGTAAATTCCATGATGAGGGATATTATATGTTTATGGTCACCATAAATGTGTCCATATGTGAATGGTATGAATACATAAAAGGAGGAAGGAAACGGTAAGACCAAACAAGCGGCTCTCATGCAGATATTGTGTGTGTGTGCACATGTGAGTGCATTTAAGTTGTGTTTATATGTGTGTGACTGCAGGTTGATTCTTTAGAGCGGTTATGCATGTTCAGTCTTAAATCCCCACCTGCTTACTCAGCAAAGCTTTGCAATGTGTAAGTATCTGCTTACAGAAATGATAAAAACCCAGGCAAGATAAAGTATTAAAATGGGTAGGAATGGAAAGAGTGATTTGAATTCTGTCACTAATAGAATTGCAGTTTAAAAAAAAAAAAAAGAGAAAAATACCAAAAAAGGAAGAAAAATCTTTAGGAATCCAGGATGGCTGAATACACATTCCAAAACATGAAAGAAAATGCCTCGAGATTCTCAATCAAAGAGGCTGTGTTGCTTTGAACATGTGGAGGACTGGTGTCTGAATGAATAGTGCAGTCGCTAACAAGCATGTTTTATCTTCAGTGTTTTAAATGAAGAAATGTTGCTATGACTAAACATGCAGGACAACCAAGAAAGACACACAGAACTTTGATCATTATTGTTTGCAGGGCCTCCAAATTCTCCCAAATGGTCTTTAAAACACAAACAGAGGCTGCCTTTGATGTCTAACATCCTGATGAGCAGATGGAAGCCCAAACTTAAGCACAGGCTGATGAAAGCTGAACATGCCAGCTTAACGCCACCAACCTGACAGCATACAAAAAAACCTTAAAAAGAGGAGAGTGTACTGTCATTGTATTGCCAAGTAGAACCACATGGAGGTAAGGGAATAATGGCAAAAAGTTTGAGCAAACTTATCTATTAAGGTTTCTTTGGTATAATTTTATAATTAATATACACTTCTGTTAGATAGGATAAGGAGAAGATCCCACCCCCAACACAATCTATGATTTATAATCTTCTGTCTAGTCTGGGGGCAAAAGTCATAGTGGCATCTATTATTGATCGTACACTTCTTATGGTATTAATTCACAACACAGGCTTCAGGTAGAGCTAGACATGTCTGACAACATCTTCAGAGTGCAGCACTGCAAGTGCTGTCTTTTACAAAGTTGTTTAGACATTTGAGGCTGCAGCGAGCCTTCAACTGTTTCACATTCCTCTTTTAAAACATCTGGCAGTGTATGTTTGTGAAACCTAACAGCATGTGAATAAGTTGTAACTGTCACAGCGTTTTTAAACCCCAACAGTAAGATTCACAGAGAACCAACAGTGTTGAAAACACGGCCTTGACAGAGCTGTAACACAAAGTGTGTCTCCAGAGGCAGAGTCTGTTATTGGCACTTCCTGTGGATGGGCAAAATGGGAAAGAGTTAACGCGGGGTAACTGTGCGGCCCCTATGCAAAAGAATAGATGGTGCACAGAGGGAGAGAAATGGTGGGAAGACCATACATCATGCTCTCTTCAATCCCACAGGATGTCCCCCAATCACTATTTGTTATCGCCAGGAAGTTACAGTCCTGTCATTGTGAACAAGTGGGTCAGTGGACTCCAACCTGCTGAGAACACAAATCCGTCAAATGCACATTCAGGAAGATCAGAGCCCCAGCTAACAGGCACTGTTCTCATAACGTTGGCTAACCGTTCTCTTAAAGTTCTCAAAATAAGTTCTTGCAGTAACATTAATGGGACTTTTTTAAAGTCATATATCAAAATCAGTGTTAGTGGAACATTTTAAAAAATGCTACAAAACTTTAACAATGTTTGAATAATGTTCTTATAACCAAGCAATAATGTTAATACAACATCTAAAATAAATAGATATCATGATAAACATTTTTAATGTTTCTGTTACTAAATGGAAACATTAGAGAAATGTTTTACAACCTAAAATTGTTAGCTGAGGGGTAAACATAAGTGGTAAACCATGATTTAGGTTTGTTTGTTTGTTTGGTTTGACTGTGTGAAACGTTGTTTCGTGACCCCCTCTACAAGCATACATATAAACAACACACAAAGACTAAGGCAAGACATTCCATGTACAAACCCACACAGGGGGTCTAGCATCTGGCTAAGCTATCAGTGCTCTTGTAATGTTTCCTGTCAATTTACAAGCCCTGTTTTTCAAAGTTAGTACTCACTGTGGTGCTTTAAATACACAGCCAAAAAGGCCAGATCTTCATATCTAAACCATGTTGGAAAATTCACCTTAAGCTTGTAGCTGTGTTTTGGAACAGGGTAGCTGGATTCTTGCTGGTCTAAGGTAATCATTACCTGTTCCAAGCTGAATATTAGCTGGCCACCAAGTTTCAAAAGCCAGCATGACAACCTTATGCTGGTATGATGAGCTGGTATCCTGTTTATTGCCGGTCTGAGTTGGTCAACCAGCTACAATTTTCCAAAACACAGCCACCAGCCTGACCTGGATTTTCCAGCAATGAATACAGTGGGTTATTCCTTCTATTCAACTTCACTCTTATCACAACACACATATCCAGAAGAAAAAGGAAAGAGGGTGAGGGAGAGAGAGAGAAGCATTTGTAAACCACCGCTACAACTTGGCAGCAATGTGTCTGGCTAATTTGGACATCAGACTGAAAACAGAGTTGAGTAACAAGGTTAGCATGACAGGTTACGCTGGCTCATAAGTGTGGGAAAAGCATGGAGCTCAGCCACCGGCCTTGATTAGTCACTAATACAATTCTTAACCAGTTCCACTTTCTTCTCCAACACAGTTTAAGAGTGACCAGAGTCATCTGTCTGTCACTACTGGTTTCCAGTCACACAGACAAGCAAACAATGAAGAGGAAGCCATGAAAGGAACCACAGCCTCTGGTTTCTGTTGTGTCTGGGAAAGGCTGTAGCTCCCACACAAGAACTTATGCAGTGGACAAAAGAGAGAAGGTCAAAGATGATTTTGGAAACAACAAGGTTCTGGCCCTCAGCATGTGTAAACCCTCATCCTGCTGCTATTTTAGGTTATCAGGACAGCATTCCTTCACAGCTGTGGGCTTTCCAACGCTTTAGTCAGAAGTGACAAGAGATGTGTTTATGTCTCTGACCTAGCTATACCTTCATGGACTGAACTCAATGAAACTTAGGGAGTTTTTACAGACCACAGTCAACTCAGGCTGCCTCACAGGGGTTGTTGAGGTGTTATTTTCAGTAAAGATATTTGATGAGAAAAGTGCTATACAAAAAATTGGCTTGACTGAACGGCTAAACAAATGACTTATGAAGTGAGCTAAAACTGACAGAACTTTTGTGGGGAAAAAAAGGATAAACAATGTTTGTACTGACTGAATGTTTGTACTGGGTTATTTTAGGGTCACCATGTTGGGTTAGTTTACAGTAATTACAATTAACTTACACCAACAAAGGTCAATGGGAAGTCCCCAGCTGATTAATGTTTCTGCATGCTTTTGGTTTAAAACCAACTTGTGAGGACATTTGAAGAGCTTTTAAAAGTCTCTTAATCATCCAATTTATGTATTGCCTTAATTAAATAATGTCAACAGGTTTATGTGAGGGTATGTTTTTGGCATAGGGTATTGAAAATATTATTATCTGCATCTTTCAAAAATACAGTCTGAGGTCTTCACAAATACAATTTGAAAGGTCTGTGTTTGCAAAACAGGTGAGAGGTTGTAAAAATAGCTCCTTTGACACTGTATCCCTCTTTTTAAGTTAAAAAAGGAAAATAAAAATCAACAAAGAAGTGTTAACTTTGTCACTCCAAAGCCGTTTTCATGTGGTAAGGAATTACAGGATTCATACAGCATTAGCGTGCTTTACATTTCAGGGCACAACTGCAGTGCACTGCCCACCAACCAACGCACACACACCACATTCAGTCCTGCAGGCTGTGGAATGTTAGTCTGTCCAGGTGCAGATGGAAAAAACTAGGGACTTTCCCTTCAGCCCTTCTGATCCCTGTACCAGAGATCATGACTCAACAGTCACACACATCAGAGAGAGAGCAAGAGAGAGAGAGAGAGAAAGAGAGAGAGAGAGAGAGAACAGCCCTTTGCCGACTGAAAATATTCCCACCTCTTCCCTATCAGCACTAGCTAAGTTTACCCACAATTTACTGACAAGTGCTCTCTAAGGATTCGAGAGGAGAACAGGAAGCATGTAAAAGGCTCTGTGGTAATTATTTATGAATATGCCCTCACAATTCATACTTATCAAAATATCTTAAAGGTTAATAGCCCAAGCCATGAATGGAGCCTAGTGTCTGTGTGAAGCTAAACTTTGCTGATCTAAATCATATAGGGTTGCACACTTTAACAGGGAAAATCTAACAGCCACAGTTCATTACAAGCCCAGTCACACATGCTGAAAAATGAAACACTGACACATAATGAGATATTAATGAACATGGAATCTGTCATGCACAGGGTGATATTTCAAAAGTGTGTGCTGCTTAGACAACATGTTGAACAAAACTTTCAACCAAAAAAAAACAGCAACCATTTTCCTTGACTTGTGACCTGCCAAACAGAAATTCCTACATCAGCTTCTCTGTTGGTACTTGAACAACAACATGTAACAACATTTCCACCAATCAGAGTTTAGGGATAGTAAAATGTGCTTGTACACGATTCTAATCAATCTATAATTTAGGCAAGAGTGAATTTTTAAATGTTGTAATTGCTAACTAATATATTATATCACTCAATGCAAACTGTAAGACATTACGAACATAACAGTATAAGTTTTGGTACAATGTGGATTGTAAAAGTCGCTATTAAAGTAAACTTGATGAACTCACATTGACCACCTTGACACCTTTAACCTGCTATGACCTGGTTTTTCAAGCAAGACAATGTAAAAAAGCAGCAGAGAGTCACAGCATATCAAATGCACATATGCTAAAGAGAACAGACTAAAGAAGTTCTCCAGCTCTTCCTCATCCCTGCACACAGAGAACCCACAGCTGTGCCGCCCAGCTAAACCAGACCAAACTGGCTGTGGTGACAGTCTGAGCCAGACTGTGGCACCCGAGCAGCTCTGTGACGGCCAGCGTTCCCTCAGTGCAGCAGCCGAACACGTCTTCAAAGAGCCCGAAGGTGCTTTCCCAGCCCTGAGCAGTACAGCGGCCTTTAAAATGACTGATGCTACATTCTCGTCACTGAGGTTTCTGTCACTGCTCATGCTGCTCCAGAGCAGATCCTCTGAAAATTCCTGAAATGACTTGGAACGACTCACAGGCACATGAAACCGCTTAACCTCACAAGTTCATTAGAAAACATCTTTAATCATATGTATACAGTAACTGGTAAATTAGTAACTGAAAAGTCATGAACTTAGAAAACTAACAACTGCAATTTACATAGTGACAAAAAATTCCCTGATGCTGTTTCCACATCGATTTAACAGAATGGAATTGGACGCTACCGTTGTCATGAACTTTTATATCTACAGGAATCAAGTCAAGGTACTCATAACTGCCCAAACTTTCTTACATTACCTTATTAAATGAAAAACAATGGCCAGAATATTCCTCAAAAAAACGCCTTTTGTGTTACATAGAGGAAATAACATCCTACACAGGCCGGTTGCATAGAAAGCCACTAAGACTATATAATGTATAATGTATTATTCATTTAGGGCTATTTAGTCTTACTTTACAGATTTCACTTAGACTAATTTACCTTTTTATGGAACTGACTTAAGTTGACCAAATTAGATTAATAAGGTAAGACTGAGCAATAGTCTGAGCAGTTTGTGCAACCAGGGACAGGTTTGAAACAACATGAGAGTGAGTAAAATAATGACAGCATTTTTAATGTATTATGAATTTTATCATGAACAAAAGAATATTTCATCTATTGTGTATTTGCCTTTATTTTATTATTACTTTTTCGTTGCTTTGGAAGCTTGTCACAAAGACAAATTCTTTTACTTGACAATAAATCTCATTCATACTTCACCTATCCCTTCAACATATGGGTGCCAAGCTAGTTTTATAAAGCATTGTCTGAGGTCTGTTTGTGTGGACGATATTTTCCTTGTGTACTTTCAATCAAAACAATCTGCCCAGCAGTGCGAACTGCTGTGTATCCATTTCTTTAAGTTTCCATAATCCTGCAAGCAGCTGCTAGGGCCAGAACAGCCACATGATTTGGAGCTCATGCCAGCTGCCTGCCATCTTTAAGTTAAACACACATCAAAAGTTCTCCGTTAAACACCCTGGAGGGAGGGAGAGAGAAAAAACAGGAAAGAAGGAAAGAAAGAAGTAGGAAAGAAAGGACAAGTTTACTTGTTGTAGCACAAGTCTACGTTTTCTCTTTTGGGCGGTTGTCACCACCTCAGTAATGCAAGAATAAAAGGTTAAGCATGTAAAATGAGGGGTCATAGCTTGACTGGTTAGCAGGGTCCAGTTAGCTCTTGCTGGTACCATCATATGCTACAGTATATACCATATTTCACTGATAATTACACCATCAGGACCCTAAATGCACCTTTCCCCCATTGGTCATTTAAAATTAGCTTTTCTTTTGTCAAAAAAATGCTAACTGATAATGCTAATGGAAAACCATTTGAGAACAGAGTGAGAAAAGCAGAAGAGAATGCTTAGTCACAGTTCTGAACTGTTGCCACACAGGGTGAAATACATTTGGTTGTGGTTTCTGGTACAATGAGGTCTTTCACACGCTGCCCTGAGGGTGGTCCACTTTGGCCGATCCTATCAAGCGGCCCTCCACTGTGAGCTATCTCACCAGTCGTCATGGCAACAGCCTACCAAACACAGAGCGCTCACACAGGTGTGTCAAGCCACACAGGTGTACTCAGCAAGAGAATAGAGAGGGGTCATGGGAAAGGATAGAAACAGAGCGTCCAAAAAAGATACACAGTGAAAGGCAAGAGTATAATCACAGAGACTGTACTAGTCTTTAAAAAATCTGCCTTCTGATCTCACTGGTCTCACAGGGAAGCCAATCACTTAACATTTGTGTGAAGGTCAGATCTACATGTACAGTATATACTGTTACACTAAAGCTCACACACACACACACTCTCTCACACACGCACACACACATGTTTACATTCATCTCTCAACAGGAAGTGGAATTTATCCATACCTGCCAGTTGAAAAGACCCTTAAAAATTGCAGGAGCAGACCTGAAATAAATCACCTTACATTCTTCAAAGTTTCAAATCTTCAATAGGAAAGAAATGTCACACATGCTGTGACATCTCATTTGTTTCATTGCTTAAAGAAATTAATTACAGCAAATGCAGACTTTTGCTTATGTTCCTAATTCTCCTCATGTTATTCTTGATTTGTCTGAAGTCCCAGATAATCTGATAATATTACACGTCTCCTTTACTCTTAATATATCAAAATGTGCTCAGCTTTGCCAAAACAGACTTTTTAAATGGGAAACACAGGTTTACTGAAGCACCGTTTAATAAAGCATGTCTTATATTTCATCATAGCTCTTTTGTCCACATTTGTTTTATACAAGAATTATTCGAAACAAACATGTAATAATCATAAACCAAACAAAAACTAGAGAGATTAGTGAGGTAGGGAAAGAACAATACACAAGATTATTTTTGTTTCACAAATTATTCACTAAATTATACAAGCTATGCTATCCACATTACTTTTGTCTCATTTGGTCTTTTTTTGTTTCTCTTATGTAGAAACAACTGCCGCAATGTTAATACACAAATACGAACCCCATAAAGTCCTACGAGCTCAGTGCCAGTCATTTTAACGGAAGTCTCTTCTTACAACCAGCAAAATCAGAGCACAGAACAAGACCTATTTCAGAGGCTGAAATGAAGAAAGCAGAGAGCTTTTAAGTCACAGATTATTTTACAACCTGTCACGAAGGAAAAGAACCAGATATGAAAGCAACGCCTTGCTTAAGATCAGACCCACGAGTGTGGGGTAGATAAAACTGGTAACATGCTGAGAAGTGTGTGTGTGTTAAAGTGAGAAGTGGGTGTGTTTCTTTCCTCGCATGTGCGAGGTGGGTAGCAGGCTGTGTATTTTTGTTTGAAGCCTGCGCCCAAGAAAAACATTAAGGCATCATTACTGGTGTGGCCTCTCGCTGATTGAACGCTGGAGCACCGGCGCTGGCAACATCCCTCTGTGGAAAAAAGGAGGTATAAGAGTCAGACTGAATGAAAATAAAAGTCGCGTATCAATAATCATGTTTGACAACGGCAACCGACTGTAACTGAAATATTTCAGAGAGGAACGCAACTGTGCGAGATGCAGTGGTTCACCGGGTGCGTTCCGTCAAAGGCGGCCACTGTTGCTCCTGCCAAAAGTCGCTTTCCACCCCCACACTGAACGGCTTTAGGATCTGCGCACAGGCAGGATGGAGGTTTGGTGATTTTCATCAGACTTCAGAAATATCCTGTTTTATTACTGTTAGGATTAATAAGGAACATGCACACTTAGCACATCCATCCAGTCTGGAGCATATATCAAACCACTGGCTAAGAAAGTCTTAGCATACAATAGTTCCAATTCTTTCTGCAAAAACAGTCATAAATACTCCAGCTAATATGGGGTCATTTTTAACTTAGAGATTTAAAATAAAGACAGCTGAAATGTCTTCTGGTTACTGAAGGCTGCAGTCGAACAGTCTTTAACCCAGAATAGTCATGTGGGATGTGATTTTTCCACACACGTCAGTTTATTTGCTAAATTCCAACAGTGCAAGTGTGTCAACTTGTCTGAGTGTTTCTGCACAGTCAGCCTGATAACAGAGAGATGATGTGCATGCCTAAATCAGCCAGAGGATTGGACAACACTGTGTTATAATCAGAATATGATGCAGGGTACAGTATGTACAGTATATATTAAGGAGGTTTATATTTGTTGTAGTGCCTTTTATATCATACCCATTTAAAATTTAAATTACAATTTGTATTTACTGTAATACATAAAAATCTTACAGTAATGAGAATATTGGATCATAGACCGCATTGATTTATAATGTTCTCTGGGGTCAACTTACGATGTTAGCCAGATTTTAGCATCAAGAATATAATTTAGAAGTAATAGGCTTTGAAAACTGCTTTGAGTCGTGTCATTCAAGATTTGAATTGGCTAACAGTTTTGCATATTAACTGACAAAGCAATAGTGACATGGTAAAAACATTGTTACCCACAACTGTGTTGCAACATCACTGTCAGATCCAATACAGTCACCACTTCATCTTTTATTTTCAATCTCTCAGCGTCAAACTGTGTCTTGTTTATAAATGAATCTGCAGTAAAATAAAGCCAACAAACCATGTGTTCTTGGCATGATCTGAAAGTTAAATAAAAAATAAAGTTTAATTTTAGGATTATAAAGAAGGTGTTGCTCGAATAATCTTGTGTTTGCCTCCTACTACATGCACGATCTGTAGGCGGGGCTAAAGAGTCACTGATGTAAAAGTAGGCGTTGATCTACTGGGGCGGCCATTCATAGCACTATTATGTCATACTGAGATGAAATATTCTGGCAGTTATGAAATCATCTGGTTTTGACAGCTTAGCTAACACCAATATAAAGATTCACGACAATTCAGTTCATTTAGAGGCTCAGATCTTGATTTTAGTTGTGTTAAAATGATGAATGTTTAGAGAACATGACTTCTCAAACTTTACTGTTCTATCTCTAACTAACTGGCCAGACAGCAAACTTTATATTTTGTTGAAAGTGCAGTTTTTGTACTCAATTTCCTGAGATCATAAACATCACACGCTAAAATAAAAAAACTGTATTATGCAGCTCACCACCACACATATTCCTGAGGATGGAGTTAAAACTGGCACTGTACTGAACCCCATACTGCAGTGACACATTCGTTTCTACTGATAAAAGACCAACAGTGTACCACTCATTAAATAACTTTATGAAAGCACAAGGCTGACACATACATTTACCGAGACAGAATTTTCTTTGACAAAACAAAGCTAAAAAGGAATTCATTAAAACATACAACTGAACTGGTAAACTGTGCCAGCACTCCTCAGATCTTAAGAGAAGTCAATGGAACTACAGCATTAGGAATACAAATGTTAAACCTTACTGAAAACCACCTTCATTAAATACTGTAAGCACAGGCTACACAAGGTGTTTTAAAACAAATTACTGCATATTGATGAAGCAGCTGAAGGTGTTTGGTGCCACTAATGAATTAAAGGCTAAGAGCTTAAAACCATTATTTCTAAAGTAAACGGTTCCCCTGACAGACCAATACAAGCATTGAACTTCACAAATGACAGTTTAGCACATCTTTTTATGCATAGAAAGTCTTTAAATGAGTGCAGGAAGTGGCTGACAAGAGCTACATTCACTGCTGTTGAATGTGACAGATAGTTATTTATTTGATAACAATAAAAAACAAATCGTGTTAAATCACAATGGGCAACTCAACCCAATCCATCATTCATTAAGAATGCATTGATTTAATCTTGTGTAAATCATGATATCCTCAGATATTTCTGTTTATATAAAAATATAATGATGCTATATGCGTTTTAAAATGTTGTGACAGTTTTACAGTTACACTGACATGGATGACGTCCAATAAATATTTAATTATTATAACATATTAAATGATATTAGGAAATGTTTACATTGTTGTTATATTGAACATGACAGGGTAGGATGTATATTGCATGCAGGTCAGTTAAGCTTTGACAGTTAAGGAAAAAAAGCTTTGCCTGTTAAGACCAGAGTGTGATATAGAAAATCGCCATGTATATGAAACAGGCTATTTGAATACAGCCAGGCATGGACAGCTCTGCTGTATTTATGACCTCAGCTTAAGTCTTAAATATTCCACTGACTCCCAGCTAAGAGAACAACAAGCCAACCCTACTTGACTCTTTACAGCCACAAAGTCTTAAAGATTTTGCTTGTCACAGCCAGGACTCTCCCAACAATTCAAGTAATGGCTGTAACTCATACTACAGCTCTGACCCTAATTAACCTTCCTTATAAAGAAATAATGCACATTTGGTGCACCAACATCAAACTTCAGCTGACTTGATAAGCGTCAATAAAGTGGAAAACACAGAGCAATCCACACCCTTGCTAGTGGCTGAACCTTCTGTGGATTATGAACTGACAGGGCTCAGAAACACCCTCCGCCCACTTGCTCTAATGAATCTGTTATAATTCACAGGCACATTGGCAGATGTTCCGAAGTCTCGCCACCCTCTCATTTTTTGCCGCCCGGCCCACAGCTCCCGCTTCAGATCTTACTTCCATAACAAGCCTCAGAGAGCTGAGCCTCATCTCTTCTAAACCACCACACATTAACTAAAAAACTTCTCATGGGAAAATCTCTCTCACCTTCCAATTTACACAGCTCTGACATGGAGGGTTTTCCTGTCAATACTTTTCAAACAACATTACTGTAACTGTGAGTTAGATTGCGGTGAAAATAGTTTCGGCACTCACTCCCTCTCGCTCTCTGTCTTTAACCATGTGAAAGGTGTGTTTCTTTGACTGAGTCTCCTGTAGTCCCCGAGCCATTATTCAATCCACTCACACACACACACACACACACAGACTCACTCACACACTCACTCACTCACACACTCACTCACACACTCACTCACACACTCACTCACTCACACACTCACTCACACACTCACTCACACACTCACTCACACACTCACTCACACACTCACTCACACACTCACTCACACACTCACTCACACACACTCTCACATACACTCTCACATACACACACACACACAGAGAGTAAAGCCAGTCTTCAACTGTCACAGGACATTTACCCCCATCTTCATGTGCAATATAGAGTGATTGCTTTCACAGATGTGCTCTCAGTCTGTACTAACAAAATCTATGGAAACTTTCAGCAACTCGGTTTAGATTTAATTCTTTCTTACATCTTATTTCACATTAGACTTGTTGATAACATGCTTTGCTCTGTGTCTGCACTAATAGATATTACTAATAAACTAATAGATATTAAAGAAAACCTCTAAACACTGTTGACAGAATAATAAAAAACATTTGCTGCAATTTCATTTTGACAAGAAAGAACACGATTTGAAATGCAAGTGCTGAGTCATAAAAACATCAGCATTGTTGGCGATTATTACAGATTAGCATTATTGCAGACAGACAGACAGACATTAAAACACAATTGTAGAGCTATATCTGAGAAACCACACAAAAAAATAGTTCTTTTTGCCAAGACTAGCACACATGTCTGTCCAAAAATTGATATAATTTACTACACTTTTAAAAATTAACCTATCCTGAAATAATCACCGGATTATAAGGGTGACAACTAGCCCCTGTCAAACTCAGTTTAGAGTACATTTTCCACATAAATCAGAGTAAAAGAAAAACTAATGAGAAAATGGGAATAATATGGGAAAGAATTACAAAGAGAGATGTAATGTGAGGGCGTGAGTGAGGAGAGGCAATGGGAAACTGAAGATTATGCTGGATGGAACAAGGAAGCTTGAAAAATCTTGTGCCAAACTTAACTTTAAAAGGGACTTTCTATTGATGAAGAATGAGAGAATAAAATGAGGGGAGGGAGGAGAGGAAAGAAGAAGGGAACAGGAGAGAGAGGATAGAAGAGGAAACTTTACAGTACAGAAACATCTGTGTTGTATTTGCACTAGGCTGTGAAAGAGCACCAGGTTCATGGTTCCTTATGTGCTAGAGAAGATCTACATTGTAATAACACTGTGAGTCACTGCTGCTCCCAACATTTCTCCCGCCCTTTTCATTTCTCTCACTCTGCCTGATTAATCCCTGTAAGTACACAGATGTATTTTTGTCATGTGATTGTTATTTGTCATATTTAAAAGTGGCCCATCATGATTCTCAAATGCATACATGTAAATGAGATACAGCTGCCTGTGACTGAGACACTCATGAGTGAAGTAATTAGCCTTTTATGCTAAAGCAGTTTCTGGAAATTTTACACATTATCTGATAATGAATTTTATGTCAAAGCAAAATTATCAGATTGCAGATGTTCATACCATTTAGGTTTGGTTATGTTTTCATTTTAATTTGAAATGATTTTACATATTTTTCAGCCATTTACATTTACAAACATGGCACCACTTACTTCTAACACAAGGCAAGTTGCATCACTGGTCAACTTTTCTTATGCAGTCATTTTTGTATGGCCCAAACACTTGCATTTAAAAAAGTGCCACAGCTTGCGTCACTCAACCCTCAGTAAAGCCTGTCAACTCCAACGTTGAATTCTGGGAAATATCCCCTGGAGACCCATATGTGCCCATCAGTGACTCAACATGCTTCAATGTGCTCCACAGCTGTATGATTGCATGTATGGTGTGAAGAACGCAGGGCAGCCAAACTTCAAAACAATATATTTATAACGTGATGCTCACAGAACAAAGCATTGACACGCAGTTATGATGCAAAGTTACCCTTCGCAGCATGTGGGCGTGCAAACCGCACATAAACATGACACAAACATGCCAGTTGCTCTCAGTCATAAACACGCAGCTTGTCGCATGAGAGTGGAGAAGAATCTCTGAAGTGGTATTGCTGGGCAGATCCTGTGGAGCCAAACTTGAAGGCCCATTTCTTTGACTGCCTGTGCATCAGTACAGTTTAGCACTGTCAGCAAATTCACACACAGTTTCAGAACAGTTAAACAACAGCTGCACAGAAAGCGACAGAAAGAAAATAAATCAAAGCATATTCTGACAGCATTTCATTCTAATTTGAAAGGGCTCTCCAAAGATCCTGACAAGGGCCCGAGATACCAAACTATTAAAAACATAAGCGGGTGCCAAAACAACCGCTGAGATGCTGGAAAGAAAATTAATGCTGCGGATGATGCCTGATGTCACAGCACAGTCGGAGTGCCTTTACTCTGTTGATGTGCGAAGAAACACTCAAATCTGAAATTAATTTCAAACATAAAGACCCTTGTGTCGAACAGATGCATATCTGTGCTGGAAACACAGGGTGGGTGGGGAAGGATTGAGGGGGGGTTTAGTCGGTAGGCACGGAAGTGTTTTAGGTTCACCTTTCTCTATTGTACAGTATGTCTCGGAGCTAGAAGGTGTCTATTTACCTTTCTAGCAAGAAAAAGAAACAGCAGTGGACTCGTGAGTTCAACACAATAGATCTGCCAGCACCAGCATTCACCCCCTCCAATCTTACTCCTTGCGCGCTATGATTTATGGGTAGTAATTACTTCACTGCCGGTGACATCATCTCACCACGCTTCTCGCACAAAAGTGACTAATTAGCTGTACTGTCTTATGATGCCTGCAATGTCTTTTTTTTTCTCCTATTTTTTTTCTTTTTGTTGCATGCAAGACAAGACATGTCAAAACAAGACATTTTAACATCCCAAGGCAACACAGCTATCTCCGTAGCAACCTTCCTAGGGAGCCATACTTTAATACACAGTGTCTGTCTGTCTCTCACACATACATGCATGCATGAATCCAGTGTCGCACAGAAGCACTAAATCCCTGAAGACCGTTTTTAAACAGGAAATAAATGCAGTATGCAGAGATTTATCTCTTGAACCCCCAGTCAGGACAAGCACTTTTTCTTAACACCTCTGCAATATTAAATGCAGGCACACATGCATCTCCAACACATGCATTAACATGCAAATACTGACCATCCATAATTAATACTATTTGCCATGTTTGTTTAATTATGCATTTAGGCACAAATATTAATATACTGTATAGTTTGTAATGCAATGCATCATGCATCAGTTTACAAAATAGCAAACTATTTGGCATTTATTTTAAAGAAAAATATTACACACAAACACCTTTCAATAACTTATTGAAAAGAAAAATATTTTTTCAAAGTTTATTTTAATATGTGGTTAAAGTAGGTCTTAAATTATAAAGACAAATAAAAACCAACACGTCTATAGTGAATGTCGTGAATCTGTGGTTACTCTGCTGGAACATCTGTGTGAATTTACACCTGCAAAAAACTGTAATGAAACTACCTTGGGATCAAAGTGCACCTAATTGCAAAAATAGCTCCGAAAATTAAAGGTAATTCTAAGAAAAGATCTACCATCAAGTATTTACTTGTTTTACTGATACCATTTGGTTAATTTTGTGATGCATCTAATCCAATGATACATATGAAGTGTGATCTCCAAATGTCATGTAATTCCTTACATTCAGAACCACAAAAAAAAGAGTTTTGCTTGTTAGAGCACTTCTGTTTAAAAGGAGTTTATATTTTGTTACATCAATAGGCCTCACTGAAGGCACTCTATCACTACAGCTTTTGTATATTTCATGAGTAAAAAATTCAATACAGAACAGCCAACAAAATCACTGGCTTGATTCTATGCTTAAAGACCAAGGACATCATCACACACAACTGGTGACCTCAAAATTTTCAAGTAAAATGAACTGTTTGACCCTGATGTTTAAGCAGTATATTTTGACTTCTGAGTATAAAAGAATACTTTACTCACTGAAAAAAAAAAATATTCTGCCCTGCAATAACATTGCTGAAAAGCCAAGAGGCAGCACATTCCAAACTCTTTCCCTGGAAAGAGTTTTTTAATAAGGATTAGTTCTGAGAAATTTATTCACTCTGAAATAATAAAATCCACTAAAATGTATATGAGGGAAAAAATGCACATTTATGTAATCAATTAATACAAAAAATGTAGACTTAAATTAAATTCATAGATTGTGGCAGAAACCAATTGCTTAAAAACATGCAATCAAACCTAACAAAGTTGCTAACAAAGTTTAAATGTCATTTATTAAAAAAAGGAAATATAGCAGTTAATGCACTCATTATCATGAAGATATACAATCCACTGATAAATGTTTACATTTATGTTTACAACAGGTGAGTTGTAGGAAAATACTCTGAAACTGTAAATGATCTTCCAGGACAGATATTCCGTTATATTACTCTGTTTTTATTCCAGTGTCGCCAGGCTCAGGTCGTGACCAGTCTGTGCATGAACAAAGGACATAGTCTCTGCTATAAATTCATAAAAGCACCGTTTCTGCAGAAACATTCCCAAATCATTTAATTTCGTCAGGAGGTCATTCTTAAATAGTTTACCTTACACGTCTGAAAATCCTTGATGTGCGCTTGTCTTGCGTCATAATCCAAACGCGTAAAACTTTTAGCGTCTCCACGTAGTCGCTGGTGATGATACTGCATTGTCTGCACGTGCTTTAGACAGCTAATTACCCACGCCCTTTTTACTCCTGGCCCCGCCCTCTATCTGGTGCGCTTGAACTACACTTTACAGATATCTGTAAGTTTTTTCAAGTTACTTTAAGTTCATCTCTATTTTATAAAACTAGGGCAGAAATGCTTGGATACAGCCTCTTAAAATAGGATCATATTCAGTCTAAAAAAATTATGGGCTGTTTTCAACCTATGATTGGGTAACAATGCAGCACAGGTATAATTTGGGTGTGTTCTCTCCATATTTTACCCAGCAATGAGCTGAAAACAACCCAACAACAACAGCATTTTGTGTTCTTTAACATGATTCAATCATTCTCAAGGACATACAGGTGATCTAGCAGGGTTGCAGATGTAGTTCATGAAACAAACATGTACTTCATGTAGTTGTGTCACTGTGACAAATTTTTTTTACTGAAACCCAGTAAAGTTTTTAAATGTATTAAAAGCTCAGGCTTTAACTTTTGAGACTCCCCTCACTTAACCTAAATAAATCAATTCCTGTAAACGCTGAGACTAGAAATACTAGATTGTATTTAGAACGTGATGGCAACTATATACTATGTTGATGTGTAAATATTTGTATGCATTTATTCACCCCATTTATGCAACAAATTTAATTAACAAATTTTATTTAATTATGGTTTGATGTTCTGTACACTTTATTAACCAAAGTTGCTTAATATTTATATGTATACATACAAAGCAAAAAAAAGCAATCTATCATTTAAGTCTGCTTGACAGAGTGATACATTAGTATCTTAACTTTGCACAACTTTGATACCCAAACAGCTTCCTGTCTCCTCTCTCTTTTGGGGGATGTAAACAGATTAACAGAAAATCTTTTGAGAGCCCCCCTCCTCTTTCCCGACACAAACCAGTGCACCCTGAAGGAATTAATTGGTTTCAGCAGTCATCCCTGCTGAACAGTCCACTTGATCGCCCCCATTGCAGCCCCTCAGCAGAGATGTCTCATCTGTCTCACACTCCCCCCACCCCCTAGAGCCCATGTCTAGACCCTCATTCATGCTCACACCCTGTGCTATCAGTTGAGATCATGCTACATAATCATTTAGACTGAGATGATTCTAGAACTCAGAACACAGATGTCATCAGGTGTTGTCAAACCATCTAAACTATTCAGTTTTGTCTTCATGTAAACATGCAGCCGTATTGCAAGCATGTAATGTGATTATTTCATAATAGTAAAGGGGGAGTTTGTAATATCTTGATTGCCTCCAGTGACTTCGTACCCACCTGCCTGTGTCTTTTTGTAGACCAGAACAGTGGAAAGTGTTTACCACAAGATGCAGAACTGAACCAATATCTTAATGTAATTACTGTGGGGTTGGACGGCCACCACCCACAGCATGACAGCTCCCTGCACCTGTAGGTTGTAATATGCTTACCTGTCAGTCTTTTAGTTATGCACATGTCTAGCACTGTGAGGGACTGTATTAGTACAGATGGCCTCTCTGGGGCTTCATTAGCTAAAGACATTTACACAAGCATTAGTATGTGATGTGTTTATATTTGGTTAATATTGCATATTATTTATTAGTTTATTCATTCTCAACACTTGATCTTAAGTTAAACTAAAATCTTGATCTTAAGTTAAACTAACGTGTTGTAAAATTGACCTTTTCAATATGCTCAGTATACTTCCATCACAGCAACACACCAGTAGGCATTTCAGTGGGTTTTTCTTCATTATTTTAAGGTGGTGCAAAATGATTTTTAATACTATAAAAATTGCATTTAAGAACAATTAAAAGGATAATTAATAAACAGAAATGGTCTTGCAACTGAGGTTCAGTTCCAGCTGATTTTATTTCCTTCTTGGAAAAAGACAAAGTTCTGTACAGAGGTCTGCAGTGACTTGACACAATTGGCTGGCTTTTGAGTTCACTACTCGAATGTTGAGATATGGTAAGACAAAACAATATTGTACACAGCATATTGCACAAAATAAAACAATAAAACATATCTATATATTCCAAAACTCATGAACAACACTCTTAAACATAAGGATGTATAAAGATATATGTTCTTGCTCCTGTCATGATATATCACTGTCAGACATAAACACGCAATCTTTTACTTATTTTACAGTCATTGTACATAGAAATCTTTATGGTGATCCTCTGCCTTAAACACAACTGCTCTACATAAACCTGAATTCAGAAATACAAAATGCTATTTGCCATGCCATAATATACTAAAACAATTAGCTACATTTAGCCAACAAGTAGAAAAGATTAAATATCCTTGTACAATTATGGAGTGAAGACGAACTTCATTGTTCATGAACTTAGAGGCATTTCGACATTTGTAATTCCATCCAGTGGTTAAAACCAAAACGTGTCACTGTAAAAGCACAAAGAAATCGGTATTCAAAAGGTACAGTATCCCAATAAGGACGTAATAAATTGCAGACGTCGCTGCAGCTACATACAACGTCATTCAGCGCGCATCGTAGGCTAATGATGATTGGTCGTTGAAAATCAGATACTGTCTCTTTAAGAAGCCTGTGGATTGACACTGTAAACATGTTTAGGGGGCAGATTTTTGGAGACAACCCAACCCCCTGCTTCTAAAAATCGGAAATCCAAACAGCGATATTCACCGATTGACACCCCCTTGATAGATTTTGTACAAAAATACACTCAGAAAATAATGAAACATTTAATCTCCTTTCCGTATGAGAGGTCAATTAAATAATACGAAACGAGTCTAGCCCTTCCGCGACAAAGACGGACATGTGCATGTGTAGGCTATACACAAAACAGACTCACTAGAACACAAATAAAAGGGGAGAGAGGGGAAAGGAGGAGCACTGTTGGGCCATTATAAATACATCGATATAAAAATGCCAGCACGGAAAAGTTACTCGGGAGAGAAAGAGACGATGGAAAAGCAAAAGGCAGAGAGAAAGAGAGAACGCTCCTCGGATGAGTTTTGGTCCTGATTTGTAGTGTAGAGTTGAATCATCTGAGTTGCGTTTGAATCCTGATGTCATGTCGACAGAAAAGCTGGTGATTGTGTTTATTTTTGCGTCTGCCATTCTGTTTCAATTAATCAACACCAGTTACACTTCTGAACAGCCTTTCTTGGTTACATCGTAATGAAAGCATGCGATTCTGGTCTAACAGACTCGAGTAAACAACCTCAAATGTGAGCAAATCACTCACGTCCTTTTCCATTCAGTACTTCCAACAAAACAAGCATTTGATCACACTTTTTTTTTCTAAACGTCCCTTTTTAAGTTGAAGCAAGTGGATAACTCGAACTCAAAGCCACCTTGCAAATCTTCCTCTGCTTCCAAAGCGTGCGTCAGTAAGTCACTCCTTCCAGCACCAAACGAGCAAGCTAAGCACTTTCATCTGCACTCTTGTCAGTGGATAATGAAAACCCACAGTATCTGATGCATGATAAACAGGAGGAATCATGTCGTTGACACGTTATCTGACTTGTCTCGGAGGACTTTTCAGCTCTCCATCATAAGGACAGTCATAAAGATATTTATCAATCTTTTTTTAAAATCAGATACATTTGTATCGTTCAATAAGTGAATACCAAATTGGATATTGTCGATTCAAGCCAGTCCCCTGATATCATTTCGCTCACCTCTGGGGTGCAGTAATCGGGGAACTCAAAGTGCGAGCCGGAGCCCGACTCAAAATTGAACTCCAAATCTCTGTCCAGGGGCGCAGTGCCAAAGGTGCTGAAGCTGTCAAACCCGGGACTGGGGTCCGCCAGCTCGTCCTCGAACTCTTCATCTGACGAGGATGACTGTGAAGAGGATGAGTGCGACGCGGAAGGCGTTGGAGACGGCGCGCGGGTATACTTGAAGCGCACCGCTGACTCGCCGTCTTCCTTGCCATTGGCGAGCCCGTCCTCATACAGGCTCAGCGGGTCACTGGACTCCGCCGAGCTACTCAGGGTGGGACTAGCAGGCACAGCGACGGAAGGCGGGCTGCTGTCTGTGCTGCATCCTCCGAAAACATGCCCGCGCTTTGCTGGTTTGTCCGGTATCTGCTTGGCGGCAGAGACAGACCTGGATTTGTAGAGAGCGTGATGGTCTGCAGGGACGTGGTGGGAAGGCAGTTCAAGCGCGGCGGATTTTCTGTGCGTCCTGCTGAGAGTTTTGGAGCTCTTTTTCGATGCAGACTTGGCGCCGGGGCTGCCGCTGACTCGCTCCCCCTTTTCTCCGGTTTTGCCACTGGATGATTTCACCTTCTTCCGAGGTCGATATTTGTAGTCTGGATAGTCTGCCATGTGCTTGAGCCGCAGACGCTCGGCCTCGCGGATAAAGGGAATCTTGTCGCTGTCTTTTAAAAGTTTCCAGCGTTTGCCAAGTCTCTTGGATATCTCCGCGTTGTGCATGTCCGGTGACTGTTCCATAATCTTGCGCCTTTCTATTTGCGACCAAACCATAAATGCGTTCATTGGCCTCTTGATATGCCCGGATGGGGTCTTGCACCATGCAATGTCCATTTTATCCCCAGCTGAGTTTGGGGAGCCGGGAGTCGGAGAGGCGTCCATGTCCAGATCCATCTCCCCCGAATCAATGGAATCGCCGGAGAGCGCGCCGGTCCTGTTCGTTTGCTCCACCATGGTAAAGTCTGTGTCCATGCACTGCAACTTTTAATTGCTCAAGAAAATCCTACACGTGCTGCAGCTTGATATTTGACTTAGAGTTTTTCAAGTCTGTATTAAAAAAGCAATGAAAAATAGTTTGATCTTGATGTTCTCCACACGCGTGGAAACAAAGTTGCGCCTGTCTGTCTCTCGGTTCAGCACTCTGCCAGCACGTCCACAGAGCGCATGACTCCGTTAGGAACTCTGTCAAGTCCCGGCAGCGTCTTCAATACGAACAGTCTGCAGTTCAACTACCGGTTCGACTGAAAACAAACCCAGAGTGTGCTCTGGACGCAAAGTATCTGAAGCCGTTTAATGGAAACAGACAAGTGTCTTCAGCATAGTTTGTCGTATGACCATGCGGTAGGTTTAGACAACTGCACTTTTTCATGCTCTGAGCTTCCTATCACCCTTTACAACTTTCAATACTTCTGCTAAACCGCCTCACAAGGATTTATCCTTTTCGAAGGTATAAAGGAAAGAGAAGCCAGCCAATCAGCTGCTGTCACTAGCCTATCCTCAGCCAGAGACACGCCCCGTCGCCTTTCATTGGCTGAATATCGTATCTAATAATAATCGGCGCGTGCAATGAGAAGCTTTCTGTCTGACCTCATTCCATCTACACTGCAAACTTAGTTTTAAAGGCACATTATGTACTCCCTCCTTTCCTAGATCACACACTCAATTTGGATGGCAAAGTTAGGATAAGCACCGCTGATGTTCGATTATAAAAAATAACACGGGATTAAACTAGGAATTCTTAAAATGTTTTAAAAACCCAGCTTTTCCAGACCAAGCGTCTAAATCATGCCACTGATGTTGGTTGTATAAACCACAGACTTTTGTAATTTGAAATTATTATATAAATATTTTTAAAACCTTAATTAGAAATGTTGAGTACTCAAAAGTAACATTTTGTAAATACAGCATTTGCATACACAAAGAGAGCGCACCACATGCCACGCGCTTCTAGCGTGTTGATAGCTCTCGCCCTTGTTGCCTGGCTGCAATAAATAAATTCTATACATTTATTGTACATTTATATATAAATTAATTTAAGATTTCAGGTAACCGATTTAAATTATCTATAGCTTTCTCAAAGTGTCTATTTTTCTGCTTCTGTGTTTCTACGAGAATAAAACTGATTCCAGCACGCAATATATAACAGTCCTACGGCAAACAGTAAAATGCGGGGAGGTACATGTGCTTTTCGTATCATGACTTCACGATTGCGTTCATTTATGCCTCTAGATGGCGTAGTAGAGCCAACATAGGTGGGAAAATGAGTTGCGATCCTAGGGAAGTGACTGCTCTGAATAACTGTTTAACTATACACAATCACAAATCTGAATATGGATTACGTAAGACATCTATCACGATTAGAAAATAAGAACAAGGGACAAACATCTTTATTCTCATGTTTATTCTCATGATCTTGTGAGATGCATAGATGAAGTGATGTATCTGCACTATCTATCGCTAAGCAGACAGTGGCTTTGTAAAACCCTAAATCAATACATCTGAAATCAATAGTTCAGTGACCTCATTGCTTAACTATTTTGAGCTTAAAATAATTGCTACCCATTTAACACGCAAATAGTACAAAGTGTGCATGAGACGTTCTAAGATAATGTTGTGGGCATATGATTTTGAATACAGAAATCAAACACCTTTGACTGTTTAAACAGGTGTGCTGGGAAACATTGCACTAACTTACTATATCATGTCTCATCAGGTGCAGGTGGAAACCCTACTAAACCAACTATTATTCACAACTTCAGCAGTTAAACCTCAACAGGAACAGAGCTTTCAGCCCATAACCACTCCTCTCTTCCGTTAAGTCTCAGGTGAGGTAGTAGGTACTGTTGGGACTAGCATTGCATGCTAGACTTCATTTGAAATCTGAAATTTGAGATCTGTCTCAACATAAAACGCCAAGTTCTCATATGGCTGTAATGTGGACAACCACAACAGGTGCCGTATATCAGTAGGTGTATCATTTAAGAAAACAGGCACATGCTGGGTAAAATTAAGAGCTATTTGTATGTAATTGCCACTGAAAATTAGCTTCAGTACAAGGATCACAGATGGACAAATCCACTTATAATTTGACCTCACAGGCTGAAATGAGAGGCTTTAGTAATGGTCCAGCAGCAAAGCGCACAGACGGCAGGATGCTTAATTCAGTCATTCACTCCCCGCTACCACAGTACCACAATTCAAACCCCTCTCCTCAGGCTTGGCTTAGTGTTGCCATGGCAATCCTGACTGTTTGCTCCCCAAACATATTCCGACAAGAAAATACATGATCTTGCCAGGCTTAACCCAGTAGAGCTGAACTATACAACCACAGAGGACACAGAAATGATCAACGCATGTTCCGCACACAGGCGCAAACAAACGTTAAACTATATGCATAAATTTGCATAGATGTCTATCTGAGGGCTTGGCCAGTGTGGCTAGATAAGCAGCCAACAAAGTAGGTCTGGGTTTATGAAAATGAGTTTATCCTGCAGTTGTCAGGAAGATGGATTGGGGCAGTGCAGGCGGTGTATATATACTGTGATTAAAATGATAGTTGGAACCATTACTGACATGGTCTGAAGGAGCGTGCCTTAAAGTTATTCATTACAGTCCCTATGTACCATCACAGCAACCTTCCTCATTACCAGGCTAATTTCTCAAGCCTCTCTCTGCTGCTACAATGCCACAATAGAGCTTTTGTGTATGCTAACGTGCATGCTTGTGTTTCCTTGAAAAAAGATGGCTAAGTTCCATTGAAACCGTGAACTGAAAAAGTTCCCTTTAAAGTTGTTAAAGTTGTGTGTGTTTGTGTGCCTTGTAACTCTTTTAAACTTTTCTTCATCTCACCGAAGAAGACTTCTGCTAAAGGTCACCCACATGTCTGTCACTTTCATTAACAGGATAAACTGGTCGTGAGGAGGTCAACCAGTTAACTTGCCGCAGGGAGCCAAAACAGTTACAGCGAATTGTTCAGCTCAGCAGATTATTTCCCTCAGAGCGGAACATTGAGGTAAGGACAGAAGTTCAGAAGTGAATGGCTTATATCTTTCACCCAAGTTTACTTCCACATTGCAGCACTAAATCAGGAACGGTGCCCAAACACACAGGTCTTTTTTCCAACTGTGACTCTGAGTAAGAGGTCCCAAGTTCACTAACATTCATCTTGATAGTATCATTTCATCAGCACCACTGTTCTCAAAAGTGCTTTCAGGTTAATTATGGTCTGATGTATTTCCTTGATAAACAGTCCATAGACAAACTGAAAAGTAGAAGATTCCAGTTATGATATGTTCATGCTATTTGTTTAAAATGTTTTCGACTGTTTTGACCGTGTTTTTTACTGAAAAAAAAACCCACGTATTAAGACCAGTATCATTGTTCATTCAGACACATTTATTATTTATTTATATATTACTTATTTATTTGGATATTTAGCTCCAAATTATTAAATTAGTTAAATTAAATATAAAAAAGTCATATTTCACCACATAAATAAGGAGCATTTTAGAACCACTAGGATCTTTTCATTATTACTATAATTGTTTGTTTTTTGCATCGTGACATTTGTGTACAATTAATCATATTTCCTGTCCCAATTCCTATTACTATACTGTGAGAAAAAAGATATATTGTTTTAATTGAAGTATTTTTACATCATGGCAGTATTTGTCTATATCCTTGTTTAAATAAACAAACAAACAAATAAATATGTTAAAACACTCATTGTATTAAAATACATTTTACAGTAATTAGAATTGAATAAGAA
Source organism: Ambastaia sidthimunki (assembly GCA_036877625.1). Classification (NCBI taxonomy): domain Eukaryota; kingdom Metazoa; phylum Chordata; class Actinopteri; order Cypriniformes; family Botiidae; genus Ambastaia; species Ambastaia sidthimunki. Next base: position 241,664 of record JAZGTK010000010.1, on the reverse strand, counting down.
TCACCATAAAGATTTGAACTTAATTGTCACATTACCATAACAATGCAGAACTAAATTATGGGCTGAAACAAGACATGTTTTTCTGCATTTCAGGAGTAAGATTTGAATTGATTACCGTTGTCTTGCTGCTTTTTACTTGAAAATCATATCTTAATCATAAATACATTTATAACATATCATAAAATGTATGAATACAGGCAGATATGGAATTTTATGTGCAATAAAACCTTGGCATGTTCACAGAGCCACAAACTGAAACGAGTCTTTACTTTTTTTTGTATCAGCTCAGATAGAAAGCTTGTTTAATAAACAGTAGAGATTTTACTCAAAGTTATGAATAGAGCTTGTGTCTCCTTTTCACAGGACCTGTATGTATTATGTTTCTTTTTATATTTTAGCATGTACGGGGGTGTAAACACAAAACTCAGCAGCACCTTCTGAGAATGATTTTCCAAGATAAATAGCAAACCAAATGTTTTTGTTGCTGCTCTGGAGGCTACAAAAACTGTTTTGATAAACTGAGTGCACTGGGTTGTAGAAAGGTCTTGTGTTCTGCGAACAACCTTGTGCGATAGATTTTTTTTTCTATGTTATTGTGAACGGCCTGTGCTTATAAAGAACAGTACAGGGAAATGTTGTTATGGACAGCAAAGCAAGTGAGGAAAGAATGGCAGTATGGAGAGCTGAATAGTCACTACGGGATTTATTAAATTCCAATAAGGAATTTTGTATAAAGGTTTGTAGTGCCAACAGAAGAGTATGCTTGTGTGATTGTTGGAACAATGTGTTTAGCCTTCATTAGAGCTTTTCTCCAGTCAGTTTGTGGTTGTGTCAACACTAGACTTTATGCGTGACTCCATTCTCACATCCATTTTCTTTTTCTGTTGAAGTTAGAGAGGACACATCACTGATTGAACAGGTGCTGTATCATACACACACACACACACACACACACACACACACACACACACACACACACACTCTCAAACCCAGACAAGCTGACCTAAATGAATCTCAGCCAAAGTGAAACAGCAGATTCAACATACTGTTTAATTCAAAAAGATGCCCTGGAGATTAAAAAATAAGCAATAAAAAAGAAAGGGAGATCGAAGGACATCAGAAGGCTGTAATATGCATAATATACATAAATACGTTTACAGTGTGTGTGTGTGTGTGTGTGTGTGTGTTTGAGAGAGAGAGGGAGAGAGAGAGAAAGCGAGAGACGAGGGAACAAAGAGAATAGTTTCTCTTGGACTCGGATCAATTATTGTTTTCAGACAGCAGGATATCAGCAAGATGGAGAAAGCAGATCTCTCCAGCGGTTCATTATGTGCTCTTGTACAGCCTGCCATTACCATTCTTCTCCCTTAACTGTCTCAACCAGTGGATATAGATTTAAAGACAAAACCATTTTCCATTTTTGAAAAAGCAATCACAGTCCACAGCTGTCAAGAAACAACAACTGAACTAAATTTCAGCAATTTTTGGGCTTTTATTTAAAAACAAAAAGCTATTGTTTGTATGTTTTCTCCCTCAGAATTTGTACATTTCTTTTAGAGTTTGACAGACCTTGGTCAGTCACAATCCAGTTTTATTGTATGCAAGAGACCTTTTGCTAAATGTTTCATGTCATACAGGTTTGAAAAGTAATTAAAATGTTTGAGTGAACAATTTCTTTAATTACAACGCCTGTTTACAGACAAAGGACTGCAATGGTGTTCCTGTGCTACAGCATATGAAAGATAAAAAAGAAAAATGGGGAGAAAGTGGGTATATGATCTTGTTTGTGTCTGTGTTTGTCTCATCTTATAAGAACGTGACATTTGAAGGATGTTAGACCCTTTTCATACTGTAAATTAGAACAGGAAGAGACTTCCTGAGGAGTTTTCAATTTATTGACGTAAGCAGAAAAAAAACAAGACACAGAGCGAGGGTAATAAAAGCATGAGAGAGAAAGTTTAGATGAAAGATGAACATCAGAGGGGAGAGCAACAGCAGAGAAATAATGCGAGAACACAAATTAGGGTTGGAGAGGGGCGAACACGATACAGTGACAGCAACAAAGGAAACATTATTTTTGTTTCTCACATACACCGTCTTCCTGTATTCTGTTTATTAATCGATATCGCTCCTGTCACTTCCTGGCAGTGAGGACAAGCGTAGCGAAATGCTCTTTACAGGGCGACAGAGGTTTTCAAGTCACAACGTCTCAGCGTTCCTTCTACAGAGAAAACGATGACACATCATTTTGCTAACACAAGTCAGCTGATTGCTGTGTCACGGCACTGGTTTTAGGTGAGTGGCAGCGCTCTGGCTATAGACGTACAGTCTTTTTTTTTCCCAGACGCAGTGCGGCACAGTCAGACGACTAGAGTGGAGGCACAGGAGCTCACAGCTGCAGTCTACTGGCTTGTTTCGGGGAGGCAGAGGAGCTGAGCCCTTCCTCTCGAAATACCGTAGCTGCTCCTCTTCGCCACTCAGGGATCATTTTCATCGGGTGGAGCAGTCGAGGAGAGCGCAGCCAAGAGGGAAGAGGAGAGCAAAACAAACTCTGAGGAAACTTGTAATTACGCTTCTTCTGACATGCAAACAAATCATTTGGAAGACGAGCTCGGATCACGATGTTTTCGTCTGCCGTCGCTGCAAGCTCGGACCCGTGATTGAGCACGCATCCCAGACCGGATTCTCAACCTGAGAAGTCAAAGAGAATGGTTTGGATTATGAATGCTTTACCTGTCCGTCCTATCACAAACCTGGCCCGCCCCCTCACTGCCCAGACATCCGGTCAGACGGGCCCGTCTGCATTAACTAGCTTCAGGTCTAGGCAAGGTGGCCGCTCCACACCGGGGTTTAGCCCAAGTCCATGTCCAATCGGTAGGGACGCAGCTAAACTGAGATCAGCCAGCCAGACGCCGTGACCTAAATCAGCCTCAGCCATGTCTGGACGCAGCCAGAGTGAAGCAGACAGGGAAGGCAAGGAAGAGCGAGAGCGTTGTGGGGGAGAGCGAACCACACATACCGTCTCGTACATAAACACACTATGGTAGGTTCGGACGACTGTCAGTTTGCTCCCCACCTCTTTTCATTTCTCTACTTCCTCTACTGATGCTGTCCTCAGCTGAGCTCTCTCAGTGGATTAGACTGTATGTGGCTGGTCTCTTATCTTTGTGCCATAGGGATGGAAAGAAACGGAGAAGGCGAAAGGGGAGGGGGAGACTGAGTTCTCTCTCTCTCTCTTTGCTCTGTCTCAGCACTGCTTTATTTTGTTCTATTAGCCGGTTCACATTTACTGCTTGTCTGCACTGATCTCCACCATTGCTTCGCAGCGAAACATCAACCCACCCCCCGGGCCCACCTCCCTCATATGGGCTTTCAGTTCCAGGTAAGAATTTCACTTCTTCATCTGTGTCAGCCGAATACACAAAACCCTTCGTCTGCGGTTTGTGTGCGTTAAGTGTACCTGCTTCTGTTAAATCTGCCGCTCCTGTACCTTTGAAACACAAGCTTGTGAACGAGAACATCCAACTCTACACAAGTGTAGACACTGAGGGAATATAACCATTTACTGTTGGTATATTGTGCTGGCGGTGCATGTTTCCCTTCTAAACTGAACAGCAGGAGTCACTCAATCTTATCTGAAGTTTTAACATACGTTTGGAAATAAATGTTACATTAAAGCACCATTGCTTTAACATTTTTCTTTTTCTTGGCAAATACAATCCCTAGCTCAGCGTGAACACAACGTTGATTACGGGCAAAGACATACTAGCCATAGGCGGTTGGCTAATTTGTAGCATGTGGGTGCCTGGATTCCACCTGCTAGCAGATCATGGGCTCACTCATTAGTCACTGCTTGGGAGAGCAGAACTTCACAGTTTCAGATGAATCCACCTGCACGTTAAGCCACGGTAAGAGCTCTTACGTTCAGCCGTTGCTGATGAGAACTCCTCAGGGCTTTTGTGTAAGAACCTCTCAGGGAAAGTTACAGGTGTTGGATTACATTTGAATACGTTTGCATACTGTGATGGCTGTAATCTCGTGGCATGTTATATCAGTGTCAAATACAGTTGAGAGCACAGCTCAGACATGAGAACAACTTCGCAGAATGGGCCATCTGTTCTGTGGGGGGGGGGGACTTCAGTCTACCTGTGTAGCTTTGGACCTACCTTACATACATAGATCACATTATATACATGAAACAATGCTTTAAAATAACAAGATAATAATAATACTAATATAATAATATTACCATTTTTTGAATAAACATAGATTGTGAAATATACTAAAAGAGATACTAAAATGTACAAGTGACTCTACACTAACTAGTTCCTGTGATGCAAACATGCCTAAAAGTAGGAACTTCTGCCAATAGTTCTAGGAACTACAAAAACAATCCTGCAGTGCAAAAGCCCCTATTGGTTCTTGTATACATGACTTCATCAGGGATTTGATATATATAGAAACCTATCTGTTCATCACACAAAGTGATCACATGGCTTCAGAGGACTTCAAAAGACAAAGTTTATTTTTGTCCTTTTGGAGCTTAAAAGTTCTGATCCCCATTCAATTCCCTTGTATGCAAAAAATATACATTATACTTTTACATTCTTTTAAATATCCTATTTGTGTTCTACAAGGATGAGAGTCATGACATAAATTATGACATAAATTATAGTTTTGGATTTACTATTTCTTTCAGACTTACATCAGAAAATAGCAATTGCTTGTCAAATATTATAGCAGACAGCAATAGTTCCTAAAGCAGAATTAGTAAAGCATCAAAACAAAAACATTGTAATGAAAGGATTAGCGATTGTGATTATTTGGAAGTCAGTTACAGATTCCATTCAGCTCTTACAGATCCTGACAATACAATCTGATTTTCAGGCAGGTTTTGAATAGAGTCTGCCACACTAACACTGCTTCCATTATAAACAGATGCTTAAAGAGACAGTGCACCTTTGTGGTCATTATTTAGTCACCCCATGCCATTACAAATTATGCTGTTATATTTTACAAGAAACACCAAATGTTTTTTGTTGTTATAATGAGAGCTTCATAAAGATTCTTCAGCTAGATTCTATAGCTTTGTGTCTATGAATTATTCCATAAGTACTTGCATTATAGATCTTTTGTTGTTTATGATGCCTTTGTTGTTTATTGCATTTCTTTGCTTGTCGTAGCAGAAAGTGGGTCACCCACCACAGCTCATGCTAAACCTCACTTTTCCCCATATGTTCCCTCAATGTACGCAGGGCTTTCATTTGCCAGCTTCTCCATCACTGTACAGCAGTTATTATGTTGCCTTTTACTTAATACAGTGCGTATGGAAAACCAGCTTTGATGCTTTTCCCAAGCCCTCTTTATTCCAAACTGCCTTCCATCATTCTTAAATGACTTCAAATATGGTAGCCAGTCAAACCTCCAAACAAACCACTTGCATACTATCCGACAGCAAACAGCACACATCTGAATATACTTGAGGTCGGGTCTTTAGTCTATAACAGAGTTTATACTCAAACAATCTGTAAATAGCTTCCCCCTTTTTTAGGCTTCCAAAGGAATTGGGATTCATTTCAAAACCAAGAACTGACAGACTGCAACACTTCTGCAACATTTGTTTGGAGACTGCAAAGTTCCCAGAGCATCCATCCACCCTCAAATCACTGCAGACTCAAAGGTCTCGATATGAGCTTAAAATAAAACATTAAGTGGCAAAGATCCATGTGACGTTCATCTTAATGGAAATTCCAACAGATTCCAGTCCATTTCTATAGATTCCTCTAAATATACATCTTCATTCTTGTGGCATTTACCACATAGCCTGCAGTTGCCATTAATGTATCACTGATAATGGTTTGGAACTGACAGCAGATTGTTCTGCTCTGTATGTAGGTCAATGACATATGAACTATGAAATCACAGAAATCACAGAGGACACGCTGTGCAGAAAAACCACCCTAAAGATCGCATGCAATCACACGCTGTCGTGAAAAGCAGGGACAAACACATTTGGATTCAATGTAGCGAACAAACGTGCATTTGCTAAATTGTTTGAGGTTGACAATTTCAGCATGCAGCTGAAATACTGATTTGCATTTTTATATCTAAAAGCACAGCACATCATTTATATTAATGGATGTTTTTGCCCGGCCGTGCTGTTCCTATCAGTTAAGTGTCTTTTTGAATGCATAAATAAGCAGCTGTGTGGCACTGACTAGCTTTGTTATTGTCTTCATTACACGCTGACTGTAAGCAAATGTGTGGAATGCACTCGAGGGCTCTTTCAGAGGCTTCATTACCGCTGTGTAATATCCAGCCGAGCTCGCGTCCATTTCTAAAGCTGGCATGAGGAGCGTCTCTTTTTTGTTGTGGTCACTGGGCCGGTTATTTCCCCTGAGTTTTCTTTTTATAACCACCTGAAGCAAACTCAGTGCAATATCACCTACTCTGAATCTAAATTGAATTACATGTGTACACACTGTTTTTATTAAAAATCCTGACTTGTAACACTGTTGCAAATCCAGTTTAGAAATTTACTGAAAATCTTTAGTTATTAAAGATGCTATGTTGCTTTCTTCTGTGTTTTAACATATTTCCTACTGATAAAAGAAGTTGGGGTGATATACTGGATGTTCAGCATTAAAAATAAAAAACATTCCATTACAAACATTAATTATGATTTCTTACTTTCTGTTGCTATTTAGAGGTTTTAACGGAGGGACATTTGTAATCAGAGACCATTTATTGGTCATTTATTGGACACGCCTATGAATACAAGATGAGTCATTAATCTTTTGGTCTTACTGTCAAACAAAGACTCTACACTCTAAACATTTACTGGTTATACGTTTTTAAAACTTGCTCTTTATTACACTACTATATAAGCATAAAGCTAACAGATCACAAAATTGCTATTTTGATTTCGTTGGGTTTTCTTCAGAGTTGCTCTCTACAGGTTGCTTGCCGCTCCTTCTTCTCGCACTTTATGAAGCACATCAGGGCCCAAAATCTGATGTGTTTCCTACGAGGAGCCTTTAGCTACACTGCAAACCGTCCACCCCCCACCGGATTCCTATTGTAGCTGAACTCTGCTCTGTTTCTGTTTGTGTGTTTACAGTAAACGGTGAGATTAAAGGCCTGCTGAAGAACTCGGTGCTGCTGCTGTGTTTTGACACACACTATCTAGCCGAGGAGTTTTTGGACAATCACCACCAAGCAACTGTACAGCAGGAGGCTGCTATATCTGGACTGAGAATCTGGTACAGTAACTGATATCTTACAAGGTTAGTGTCAAATCCCAAAGGCACCATGATGCAGCTGTTCCTTTAGCACAATGTTGTTCTGTTGGGCTGCGTGGCATCTGCCGCTGTTCGCAGAGCCAGCACCAGTTCTGACATTTCATGTGAGGATGTGCCTGTGTCAGCTCATGCCCTGCATTTGAGAAGGACAGTCAAGTCCTTCAACAGAACAAGACAGGACATGAACCGACTTGTTTTTGTCTAGCACATGTGTAGGCCCACATGGAATCTGCAGAGTTTTTCCACATTTTCTTTGTTGATTTTGATAGAAAACTGTGGAACAGATTTGAATGGAAAGGTAAAGTATTTAAAGAACTAAGAGCTAATGAACAGGTAGCTTTGATTAACCAAAATATTACTGAAACAAACGGCAAGAGAAAGGTAAAATGTAAATATGATGTAATAAAAGCATTTTTTTACATTTAATAAAAATGTAAAAAAATGAAAATAAAATCTGAGCAATGAGATGAAATGGAGAAAATACTGAGAATCAGAGACAAAGCTGATATTTAAATAGGACGTTAGTGTGTCCAAAACTCCATTTAGTTTCCTGGGTTAAAAACTGTATAAGCAATTAAATGTTCCTCTAGGCATACAAGAATCAGGTTATTTATTTTATTAATTATAAATTACACCTGGCCCGGTTCATGAGCACTAGAACTGCCGTTCTGTGTTCAAGTGTGTTGACATCATCAGGTCTGCCTTATGCCTGTGCTGCTGGATAGAGGCACACGACCACAAACTCACACGACCTCGCATTGTGTTGCATAGATTACACAACATGTACATAATGAGCTGAAGGTATTAGTCAGTTGTCTAGCTGAACAGATACAGGCTGCTCCCACGCTAGCAGGCGCGGCATGTTATTGTGTTCAGCTGGGGGCCCGCGGTGCACGAATAAACACTACAGCAGACTGATGGAAGGACTCCAGTACCAACACCAACAACATGTACAAACAGGGAGACAGAGAGCAATGTTAATGCATTTGAGAGACTTCAAAGCATCCTGAGATGAATAGAAAAGGTTTTACATTGAAAGTCTGCGTGTGGCACCTGTTCGCTTTGAAAACGACACTTTTCTCTCATACTTATTGCATGCAGAGAATTCTTACAGTACTTCATGTACACTAGAACTGTTATCTAACCAGGCAGAGAAGACGGAGGAAGAAAAACAGCATTGCTTGTCGGGCCAGCAGAGGCTATGTGAGAGCATAAACATCTCACTGTTTGTTGTTTATGTGTTAATCTGCCCGGAGGTTGTCCACGATCAGACTGAATCGAAAGCGCTGCCTTCTGCTTGATCTCAGTGCATGAATATCAGTCCTGCTGGAGCAGAATGAACCGAGCTGGGGGGGAAACTGCCTCCCTGCTCTCCATCAGCAGGGTGAAGGATAACACTGAAAAAATACTTTCTGCACTCAGACAACTCGGGTTTCGCTTGCACAAGCAATGCACCAGTCACCCGTAATGACTCCGCATATAAACACATACTGACACCCACAGAAATGCAGCCCATGTTGTATAACTCATAAAGACAGTAATGTGATATATACTGTAGCAGGTCCAATCACTGAGTGATGTATTACAATGTATTGCATTTACGACGTGTGTTTATTGTTGTTTAAAAATCCCACTAGAGCCTAAAGTGCATGCAGTGACAGATTGTTATGTATATTTTTCACATTCAAACATTTTCCCTCTTTGTTTCCTCAGAAAACTTTTGCTCCAGGGTGACACATGAGGAAAGATCTTGGATTTCTTCTGACCATGAAGAAGTACGTGAACACATAAACTATAACTTCTCTCCAAGAAACTGTTATGCTGCTAGCATTTAAGATGTTTCCTAGGGAAAAAAATGACTTTACTTACAACGTAACTAGTGGTGAGGAACAAAACCATCAGAATAAACTGAAAAAGGTCCCAAACAGTAATTCAGGAATGAACATTTTATTTTTTTGTGTGTGTATGAGTAGCTAGTATTAATCTTTAATAGCTTTAATCTTTAATAGCGCCTTTAAATTTCCATAATACTAAGGAATTGTTTTCTATTAATGAAATCAAATCTGATTTTTATAAGAAATAAATATTTAACAAGCACTGAGCACTTGCATCAGTTCTTTTAGAATTCTGACCGATCCAACGCTTTGATGTGAGATTTCTTACGTTTAGTTCTTACGTTTAGTAATCTAACTTTGTATGTGCTGAAATCATTTAATGTAATTTGCCTATGTATGTAACACATAACATCAGTATGTAAAGTTTATGGCAGTGTTGCAACTAATGGTAGTAAATCGCCATAGTCAACACTGGATTCCATTCATGGCAAGCATTTATCATAAGTCACTATGGAGTAAGTTTACACACAAAGGACCATTGCCTTACCTCTGCAACACCCCCTGAGCTGATGTATTTTCCTTAACACTGAGTCCATCTCTCACACATGTAACCCTGAGTGACACTTTCTAACAGACTGCACACACATTTCTATAATGTTCTGCTGGTCCTGAAGGGGCTCAATAACTCTGGGACTACAGAGGCCACTGAATCAGCATTTCAAAGTGAAGCTCCTTCCCACAAAGACCTTTGAATTGAAATAGAAAAGTTTCTCTTTCCCAGCTGTATCGGCTCAACTCTAAATGACCTCCCTCAATCTGTGTCTCTCTGTTGTAAAGAACAGGCATAAAATAAGAAGGAGTTAATAGAGTTTAGCACTAAGAGCCAAACCACATTGGAATAGGAAAGAGATGGAGTAAAGGGAGAGAGAGAGAGAAAAAGAGGGCAAGAGAGATTGAGCTAAAGGGAGAGAAAGAGATCCCTAAGGGAGGAGATTGAGTTTGGGCTGCCTGAGGAGATTCTGGGCTCTAATTGGCCGAGTGCCTCCACTCTGTGTTCCCACAATGCCTTGTGCTGGAGTGACTTTCTCTAAAGTCTCGATGGACTCCTCAAGGTTACCGTCACTCTTCAGCGTTATCATGTATTCTAAGCCACTGTAGCAAATCTGCTTTTAGTGTAGTGATGGACTACTGAGAATAGCTGGCAGAATATTCAAAATTGGAATTGGCTGGGTGCTCAGCTGCACACACACACACACACACACACACTCAGGCTTCCTTCATCAACTTTAGTACTTATATACATCATCTGAAAAGCACTGCAGTGATATAAATCACAAATAAACACAGCATGATCATCAAAAATGGTTGGCTTGAGCTTTGATTAAATCAGATAAGAGCAAAATATTGATGTGGAAAGGTAACCAGCTTTCCTCATATGTTTATGCATGTGTTGTTTATGCCAGTAAGTGGCTTGCTGTGACTGAATTCTGTCTGCACTAATCTTGTCATCTTCCCCTCAAACAGATTGCTGTACGTATGAAATAAAGAGGTCATAATGAAAAGCATGCCCTTGATTCCAAGAGCCGGCGAGGTGTGTTTTCTGTTTACCATTTCCATGGAGAGATCCAGAGGCCCCTTCAAGCACAGCCTCAACTAACCAAATAACCTCTCGTGTGTATCAAAACAGAATCAAATAAAAAAGTGATCACTGCTTTCATTTTCCCTGTGTATTTTCTTGTCTAAGCCACAGGTATTAACCAAGTGAAGGTCTTTCGCAATATTAAAACGGCAGCTGAAAAACAATATCTTGCATTTTTTTCAATCGTGCTCACAATTGCATTTCCGTCGTGGTGGCGTGATATTCGGTGCCGTGTTTGCATATGTAACAGATTGATAAAAAGCAAATGTGTGCGCAAACAAGTAAATCAAATCCCTTTGACCTGGAATATATTCTCATATTCTAAATCTTACATAGCAAATTCAGACACGGAGACAAACATATACGACTGCATGCAAAGTTACCTTATCCAACATTGTGACAACATTTCCTAAGCGTTAGCAGTTTTCCATAACAAAATTTAGCCAGCAGCTATCTTCTTTTCCAAAAGCGAACCTTCCTTTAATAAGCAATATTATCAATTATGCAGTATACTGTTCACCTTCTGCTGTAATTCATTAGGAGATCAATAAAAATCACTTATGTCCAGCAGTAAAATCATTATGTATGTGCCAGTAATCCTTAAGTAGTTCAGAAAGGAAATAAGAACATTTTCAAAGGATTATTGATTCAAAACTTGGATTTTAACACTGTAGTATTCTATGGTTTCAATAAATTACAGCATTCTGGGTTTATATACTGTAGATATTATATGCAATAGATATATTAAAAGGTCCTGGCTGGATATAAATTGTAAATACAAGCAAAGTGATGGTGAAACCAATGATGATGTATGTTGTATAATAGTAACATGGTATAAATATCAGTAAACTCGTCAGATGTAAGGTCATATATAATGTTATACATTTTCATTAGTTAAAGCTGCTGTATATTTTCTGCATCACTAGTGGCACAAAATGGAATTGCAAAAATAATGGAAAACCTCCTTCATGATGTGCAGATTGACTTCCTGTGTAAACTGTCTATCCACTAGTTCCATCTATACAGTAAATCCATGTCTATCCAGTAAATCCATTAGCTCAATTATCACTGTGGCAACCAATGTAAGAGTTTAACAGATTTAGTACAAAAATTCCTACGCTTATGTTTCCTAAATGAGACCCAATGATTGTTTCAACAACAGGTAGCCACGCCCCCCATCTCACACCATTGGTTGAGTCAGTGTTACTATTTTGGGCTACTCAAATACACAGATATCCGCTGTCATATAACAGAGACACCCAAACAAACTGTGTGTTTGCACATTTCAGGGAAATCAACAGACAAAAGGTTTAATTATGATGTAGTTGTTTTTTACACCCTAAATTACTGTAGGAGGAAGTATTTTAACAGAAAACAATGGACACACATACAGTATCAGCTTAGTATAAAAGACAGTACAAAGGTCTCTGATAATCTTTGTGACTGTAATTATGAATGAAAATTATATATTCTATTATCTTATGATTAATTGGACAAAACTGTCTTGATTATATTTCTGTGAATAATGGAAATGTGTTAATATGCCCATTAACAGTGTACTGCTAAAAAGCCAAAACTACCAAAGGGCTAGAAATAATTCAGCGAAACATTTCTCTCTTGTGAATGTTAACTTTGAACATATTAATGCACATTTCCACATGTGACAGCTCCCTATTGAAGACACATACAGCTTTATACACTCTGCGATGACCTTGTGTCCCCTCTGCTCACATTAAAATCACTGTTACTAAAATTTTAGCTAAAAATTAGCCAACTCTTTCAGCCAAACAACAATACTAAAAAACATCCTCTGCAAACATTGCGTTTGCAGCACAAAGGTCGTGGGTTCGATTCCCAGGGAGCACATGTACTGACAAATTGTATGACTTGAATGTACTGTAAGTAACTTTAAAGCATCTGTCAAATCCATTCATGTAATGGCCTTCATGTTTCTATCATGCATAATGCAGAGTTCTGGCTTGAGGCCTGCTTTGACATTTGAAAAACATGAAGATATGAAATATCTGCTGTGAACAAACACATTATTATTTATTTTATAGCATGCCAGCGAACATGCAAAGCATCTTTAGTCTAACAGATTAACATTTTAAACTAGCTCAGAAGCAAGTCGACAATTAAAGTGAATGCCAACTAATTCTGTTGGGTTTGAATCGAGGGCCACTGAGCACTGACAGACTCCTCCCACATAATTAAATATTATTTGTATTACGCATAATATGTCATCACCGATGCTAACTTGTCTTTAGCAAATAATATTAGCATTGACAGATTTCTTTTCACATTCCATGAGCTACATTGCTCACTTTCTGGTAAATGAGGATGTATTGGAAATGTTTGTTAATATAAAAATAAACAGATTAGAGATTTACCAGACCAGCTTCCCTTGGGATAGTGAAAGTTAATACGCTTATCTGGTTGCAACAACAAACAGGCATTTTCACAGTCAACATGTATTTTTGTGAGTGGCTGATCAACAGTGCTTCCATTTATCTGTCAAACTAACCAATGAGGAGTCAAATCAAACAATCTGGTCAAAGTCAACATGAAATAATAATCAAGTTTCTGCATAAAACTGTGTAAAAGATATATTTTGATAAAAGGTTACGAAGACAAAAAAAGTTTCTTTGCAATAACATGCAATGATGAATCACACAATAAAATCTTGACTGTATATTAAGAAATTAATATGGTAAATTTGTATTTAATGAAGTAACCGCAATAAAATTAACAAGAGAACATGCTATATAAACAAATGCTGGCATTCCTGTGTGAAAAATGTCCCTGTACATAACCCTACACAATTTACAACCCAATCTAAGATGTTGGCCATGACTCACTAGATAATAATGTAGCAAACCATACAGTCTTATTCACAGACTTTCCAATCATAATGCAAATAAATATAGAAAATACACAAGTACCAGGCGGCTAACAAGAAGGAAAAACATAACAGCCAATACATAGCATAGTTTGCAGCCAGCATTATTACCTAATTACACCTTCTCACAGGGCGATTACCACGGCAACAGGTTTCAGGTGGACTCTGGCATCGCCTGGAGTGTTAGGGACAGATATCATTTGGAATCACAGACAGGAAGTCTTTCACCTCCAGGGACCCATCGCCTCCATTTATGGGGTGTGAGGCAGTTGGGAATAATTGGTGCTGTTTGTTTCTGGCTGTATGTGGAAGACTGAGCTTTATTCAGCCTGAAACACATCGTTGCTTTCCTACATGCTGCATTTTTCCCTTGAAACCTGCCATTGAAATGTCTCATTAATATAATGTGGGTGATAATGTGCTGAATAGCTATAGAAAAACGTGGGTGGCAGTCAAAGAGATGAATTATGGGATATTGTGTTTGATTATGTGTGGGTTGTTTAAATACTTAGGCGCTTGAGGTCATGCTAGTAATGGCTAAAGGACATTGTTAGGCACGATGCAGTGAAGTACTTGCAACCAAATTCATCTGTGACTATGATCACAATATAGCACAAATCTTAAGCGTTGTTTTGTCTTTATAAAATGGCTACTACTAAGAGAAAATTGTACTATTTTATATTTTATTTTACTATTATAATTTTACTATTAAGGGAACATCTTAATGAAAATGTAGTGGCACAAATATTAAACGTTTTAGTAGAATAATGGAATGTTGAATTGACCAATCAACATTCAGGACAGAAACTTTGCATTTCATACTAACTTTTACCATGGCTTTGTGAAATGCATGATTCTGATTGGCTGACAGAGGTTCTAAGAAATTAAAATTTCTCTGTAACTACCAGAGCAAAAGAATCACTGGTCAAGTAAAACACAAAAAAAGACACATAGAATTTTGTGACAATAAAAATTACATTGAGATATTTTTGACAATACTTTTTAATATACACACAGCAGCTCTCTCTATCTCACCCATACAGACAAACCCAGGTGCGCACACACTTTTAAAATAACAACTCTGGCCTGGACCATTTCAGCAACGTGCTAAATTGTGAGGTAAAAACAGCAGTTCTAAACAAAAAAGCAAAAAACTTAAACAAAACAAAAACCATTTAAGGTGTACATCCATGGTACAAACAGAATAATTGACTTACAAGTGTTAAATTATTAAAAATGAATGCAGTTTGGCTTGTGCAATAATTTTCAACAGTTCAACAGTCTTTCATCAATTATTCCTCACATATCTGATTTCCCAAACACATAAAGAGAATGTTTGAAAAGTTAAACCAATCAGATTTCGCCAATGAGCCATTAAAGTTTACCTCTTGCCTAATGCCCTGCTTCATATAGACAACTTTATCTTTGATTAATTTCTGTTCATCAGCGGGAATGAGGCTGTTAAAGACAGTAAATATATCCCGTGCAGTCTGAGATTAAAGCGTTCGAGCGTGTCTGGAATAAGTGAGCGAGTTCCACAGATACAAGTGCACCACACAGTCTCAGTTCTGTTTCCTGAACACAGATACAGATCAAACCAGCCTAATCACACCTTCTTTGATGTTCATTATCAGCCTCTAGACTAATCATACCTCCTAGCTGGATACAAGCTCCATACACAGCATGGAAAAATCCAGACATGCGCACACACGGGCGGAGAATCCGGACAAGCGTGCATAAGCATTCCTAAAGGCATACAACTTGAACACACACACACTTGCTGGAAATCAATACTAGAGCAAATATTTGTTAAGCCGCCTAAAAGAAGACTTGAATTTGCACATTCATGCACACACACACACACACATATTTCTTTTACCTAGACAGAAATAAGATAATGTGGAGAGCAAGTTCAGACATTTTAAAACTCCAGGTCAGATTTTTCTCCAGATCTCAAGGTTGTCCTAAACTGTGCTAAGCTTTGACAAGATAACACAATTCTCAAAAAACTCCTAATCTCTCAAAATTCAAAGACTCTAACATAGAACAATTTCTAATCAAACTCCTTTAAAAGAGAGAGTTACACGATTCACATTAAATATATAGTTCTCTACTCTTTCCGTACGTGAACAATTGCTTCCTTTCAATCTATTTTCACTTCTTCTAAAGAATTATAGGACATTTGAGACTAAATTGATACTTGTAACTTCACTAAATCTCCCAAGCTTTGAAAGAGCAACTTCTATACAATAACAATGTCCTCAAGGCCCTTTCAATTGCATTACTTCCCACATGCAAGTTCCACACAGACTTGTGTGGGATCCTGCTTTCTGTGTAATATCAACTGAAAAGGTCAAATCTGCTGTATAGTCCAGCAACATAATTCCACTGTGCCCTTTGCCATGCCTAACTTCAGCATAATGCCCCATGACACATCTGCTACACCTGACTCAAGCAGACAAGCACGAAAACAGACACATCTGCAGGCCTCATGCAGAGCCATCCAAACAAACCCAGAGCAAAGAAACAGCCAAGGTCATCCATACATGCTAAACTTAGCTTCTATGGGAGCCTTAGTCAGTAGGTGAAGTTTCAATAATAAAGAATAGAAGAACCTACAGGCTTTTTAATCAGGCTATCTTTGTAAACTTTACTGTTTATTTACTGTAAACAATTTACAACAATCAGAAGCTACCAGACGTCTGCGACTCTTTGTTGATACTGCAGTAAACCTTTGTCCTAATGGACACTTCTAAGCTTTTGGCAAAAATCTTTTACTACTGGTAAACATGGCAAAACATTTAAACTAAGTTATCTAACTTGTGAATCACTTACACAGTTAAAGGCATGAGGGTTGAATATACGGCTGCAGGAGGAGAGGGTGGCAGATGGTGTATGACTCCCCTGGAGTCACACACACACATGATGAGAATGCCTGTTCACATTGATGTGAGGGGACGGTCCAATCACACCTGCTGGCACCACTTCCACCCCATGCATCCAGCCACACCAGGGATGGGCGTCACTGTCTCTTTGCCAGCCTGTGCATCAGACACTATTAAAAAGAAAAGTTGTCATTAGCCAGTGGCGGAGGAGGGCCGACATTAATGCTAATGCTAAAGTTAGCAAACAGAAGTGATTAGTGGTGTTAGTCTTTTCAGATGTGTAACCAGTGATCAATAGTGATATAATACAGTACAGCTAAGGGAAGGTATACTGGGAACGGGGTAACTAGGTGAAGCAAAGTACAGAGTTCAGTACACTTCACTTATAAGCAGACATATGAGAAAAGGTTAAATCTGAATTAGGTTTGTTATGTGCAACTCAGGAATTAGTTTACAAAGCATCTGCATTTAAAATGTGCACAGATGATTTAAACAAATTATACAACAAGGCTACAAAATAGTAAAATACCACTATAAATAAACAGACCTTGACATACAGCACAATACAATGATGTACAAATCTGGAGCATTCTTAGAAAATGTGTGATTTACAGCTATAGGCCTAAATAACTGAGCCCCCATAAGAAATACAACAATACTTAATCTATCACAGAATTAATCACAAAATAACACAAAAAAATGCAATATTATGGAACAAAATACAAAATAAGATTAAATAATTTGCCCAGCTTCTCTTCATGAAGCTACTCTTCATGTAATAATACTGTTTGCAGTTACACTAACAACATACTCCAAAACAATTAGCATAATTTACAACCATATGGTTTATTATCTCCCGGGTCAGCATATGGAGAGCAGAGTAGGGGAAGCTTCAACACATTTAAACAATAACATCTCTTCTTCCCTCAGCGTCTGCCTGCCAAACCCAAGCTGTTAGGAGGGATAACGCTTTTGTGTTACGCATGATGCAATTATCAACAATACCATTGAAAATACTAAAGAATTTAACATGTTCTTATAAATGACTGTAAATACCTCAGAAAAACATACATCTGTGTGTCTCACTGAGTGATTGTTTTTGTGTCCAGTGTATTTGTGAGTATTTATTTATATAAAATGTGGATTAGCGCACATTTATTTTTGCCCAGACACTAAAGCCTAACATATTAACAGCATATTAATCATAAAACCTTTTACGTATAAACAACTTGAGATGTACAAATGTTTACAAAGCTTTAAGGTTTCTAGGATATTGTGTTCATGGAATTAATTTTAGTTGGTTGAATTTATTGTATTTATAATAAATGTGATTAATTACACATTTAACACCATTACATTTCACACATTGTTTAATTTGACACTACAACTGTTTTATTCTGCTCTGTGATTTCTTAAGACTTCTAAAAACAACACACACAAACACAGGTTTAGTTCGCTATATTAATAACAACATCTTATAAACTCTGTTGACATTATTAGATTTCAAGCAAAACATGATTTTTATTTATGAGGCACTGGACCTT
>JAZGTK010000010.1:198663-223545 GCA_036877625.1 Ambastaia sidthimunki | reverse complement strand
ACACACACACACACACACACACACACACACACACACACACACACACACAGTGAATGCCAGAACCAGATAATAGCACTTATATCTCATACTTGTTGAGCTTTGATGATAATTAAATTCAATCATTCAAATTCAAATGATGCAAATGATTTTACTTTAATTAGTCCCATTTGGATTTCATTTACAAAGAATGTTCCCGGAAAATCTTTTCAGGCAAAGTTTCTTGCACTGATAAATGAGAGTCACTCTATGGGATTGCGTCTGAAGATTAAATTTGCTGTGAAGCTTTAGAGATTTTCAGTTCTGTCCAGCTGGATTCACATTTAAAGTAAAAACATGTTCTATGAGTTTTAGATTCTGTCAGTATGTTATTGTCATTTGAGTATCAATACAAATACACAAAAATGTACGTGTAAGCGTTACGTAGAAAAACCTTTGAATACTAATAAGAGTTGAGGAAACAATAAAATTGTGTTTGCAACCCATTAATCTTTCTAAAACTTTGAATAAATGAGGATATAAACAGCATTCAATGATAGAGCTGAACTGTCATTAATCTGATACTGTCAGATAGACAGAAGTAACAATTTTCCACGATTCATTACACCACCCATGAGTCAACATATGACAACTCAATGAGAAACTGCGCACAATGAATTACAATAAAGAAAGAGGGAGGGGGTCTGATGTATATATGTAGTCACTATATATGGAGGTAAATTAACGGTAGGCCTGTCACGCCGAGGCAGTGGAGCATCATGGGAACAGCGGGGTATAAAAATGGTGGAAAAAATTGCTCTTTGGTCATGGAGACCAAATTTGTTTTGAATTACAGCAGAGCGAGATGAGAAATAATACAGGTGGACAAAAATAATGGAATAAAGACAGAAACAAACAAAAAAAGAAATTTTTAGCCTGCAAGAAAAATCTGGTTAAAAATGTTTTACAAGCGGGTAACGGCATGAGATTGAGCTGAATGGGTGAAATATTAGGTTGCCATTCTGGGGCGAGTGTTTGAAAAGCAGTAGTGGAAAGTATGAAGAAATCAGATATGGAGAAAAAAAATTCTAATAAAATTTGGTCAGGTAAAACAAACTTGTATTAAACACAACTGTCAAAATACAGTGCAAAACGGTTTACTGAAATACATGGCTTTCACTTCGCTTTAAAAAGTGGCGGAGAGCTAAGATAAAACTGTGTATTCTTATTGTATTTCTCGCCCACATGTAGCCACACCCCTTGAGACGCCCAGTCTCATTTAATCTACACAGCGTGACAAAAATATAACAGACAGATCCTAACAGTGGTTAACCAAGTTAACTCAGCTTTACTGTATTAACAATCCTTGTGGTAGTGGTATTGTAATGAAACCTTGTTTTTTATGGTAATTTTTGTTGAGATTTTAAAATTCATCACTAGCCATGATATGTAATAATAATGTCACTTAAAAATGAATTTAACATACAGCCAGAGAGACTGTCTGTCTGTATTTTGCACAGGCACACAATATTAATCAGATCACAGCTAGACTGCTGCTCGACTGGATGGCTCTATCAACTCAACATCTCCGAGGACAGACCTAGTTAATAAACATGAGAAAGCTGGAGCCATCACAGTCAAATTCCATCCAGCTTCCACGCTAGTGTGGGTCTTTCTGACCCTGGTCAGCACCAGACAAGCAGACACAGACACACATAACGTGTGGCGTCTCCCCCCAGGCATGGTCACAACGCTCCATTCGTAGATGCCAATTTAGCCCCATCCACTCTCATTTAGCTTGGTTTGGTAAACAGAAATGAGCATTTCCTGTCCTCTGCACAACAGAGAATGAATATAGACACAAAGCAATAGATTCATTTATCCTCTTAATGGAGAGAGACACTGGCTTGTAGTGTCAGAGCCTTTACGCGTTTGTCCAAGCTAAATCAGATGCTATCTACGGCTGTCCTCTGAGAGCTTGTTTACGCTGGTGTGGAGAGAAATTACATGAGGAGAAATGGGCTGCCACACACACACACACACACACAACAAAGGAGGCGGGCGAAGTCAAACGCTTTACAAGAAGAGAAACGGTAGCAGAGAACTTTCAAGTCATTGGTTTCAAATGCTTCACGAGAAGAAAAGCGACAACAATGAATTTTGGAGTCACTGGCTTATAGCAGGTTCTGTTATTAAGTTAAAATGGCCATGGAGAACGAGAAAAACAACCATTGCAGCAAATACAAAAAGGCTGTGAAAACATGCGATGTCCTTTTTAAGGTGGATGAAAATGGCTGGTAGTGGAGCTCGGTGGTCTGCAAACAGATAATAAGATGACATTTTGACACAGGGTCCCAGGGCTGCTTGTCTAAATGGACATCCATTTGATCAAATGCCAGGAAGGAGATGGCTGGAATAGTAATCCGCCGATTAGACGTTGCCTTTGCCCTGAGCATTCAGAAAGGTCAGAGACTGTTGTGCATTTGGGTGCCATTCAGACACTGATTTTCATATATATATACATTCAGCACTTAAGCAGATGACATGCTGCAATGCAAGTAACTTTGCAGCATCATTATTTTGTGTGACTCCATTATTTTGTGTGACCAGCACAGTAGAACAAAAAACATGTACTGTAATATCATTGACTTTGATGGAAATTAAATATTTCTATTAATATAATACTATCTTATATTATAATACTATATTATTATTATTTTATATATTATTGTTTTCTAATTAGCATATTATAATTTATCTTTCAATGGTAGTTACTACAATTATTGTTCCCACAATGAAACCATAATAAATATTGGAAAGTCACCAAAAAGACACTTTCAGAATCCTTTCATTTTATTAATGTTTTTAAATAATTCACTGATCTTTTTAATGACAGTGAGAAATAGAGAACACAAAACAAAAAAAGACAGACAGATCATAACAGCGCGTTAACCAAGTTACCACACCTTCACTGTATTAATAATTCCACATTTTACAACCACAATTATCTGCAATAGATCATTAATATTTTGGAATTAATGACTAAGACCTGTACAGAACCACTCAAATAATAATATTATTGCGTAGAATAATAATAATATTCATAGCTCAGATTTCATTGATATCATATTTATACAAATTTATCTTGTCTGAAATGTTTCTGTTGACACTAAAATAAAAAGACAATATGCAATAAGAAAAAAACACTTATAAAAAACACAGTTATAAAGCACATTTAGATTTTCTCTTGAAAGAATTTGATCAGACATGTTTCAGTTTTGAAAGAAGACATCTTAATGTTGGTATCTTGGCAAATCTAAACAGTTTGTTACATCTCTTATGATATGTTGTGAAACATATCAGTGAATATTACATCAGATTCTCAGGATATCACTTGAGAAGCAGCAGACATGTAAACGCCTCCATTAGCTCTCCATTTAATCTCACTAGTGCTAAATATAAACAATCTAGACATTAAACAGACATTAGATCTCATTTTTCCTTTTCTATGTCATAAACCAAAACGTGTTATCAACAATTAAACTGTCTATTTATTTGCTGCTTTAGGATGTTTCACTAAACGTACAAAGGTGTGATTGTGTGAAACCTCTATATGAGATATTTAATAAGAATCATTTGTTGTATGAATGGTTGTTGTAGGTGATGCCTATCTCATAGTACGATTCAAATAAGAAGAAACATCCACAAGGAACACTCAAAAGGACTTTGATTACTGATTCATACTGTTTCTTTCAGGAGAAAAAAGTAACAAAGCTGCCCATTATAAGAAGCTCTTGCATTTGAAAGTGAAATACAGGGCTGCAAATGCTCACAGGAAGTCTGAACTTTAGATTGCTCCTGACAAACGGTTATATATTATGACGAGCGAGTAGGAGCCCTGCACAAACATCAAAGAATTCATAGCCAATTTCGAGAATCTAAACTTTTACAAATGTGATGCTAATACTTTCGGCAGTTTGCATATCATTAATATCAATAGCCTCATCTGTGGGAGAGAGATGGAGAAGGTAAGAACAAACATGAGGAAATTAATGGAAAGGTTGAAAGACAGGAGACAGCAAACGGCTCTTTGTCCCAATACACTGTGGTGTATTTATAATGGGTCAATATAAGGGAGGGGGTTGGGCTGTGGTGGGTTTCTGTGGTGTCTTTGGCAGCTTTCAGTCTAATGATGCATGTTTACGTAATTTCAACCAGCTTATGAAAAATGGCAGGAAGTGTTTTATTTAATTGATGAGGGATGTTGCAACACTTCAGCAACCCCTGTTGTTGCTATGGATTAGGCAGATATGATCTAAAAGAGCCAGAGAAAACATTGCATACTAAAAAACAGATTCACTTTTCCTCCGGCTTTATAACCTAACATGACAGCTATCCAAATCACGTTAGCAGAGATGTAATGCTCCTTAACAAAAGCACATTTATGCTGCTAACCATTTTTCTCCAGTTAAGAAACTGTGGATCACAATCCTTTAACACACACAT
Source organism: Ambastaia sidthimunki (assembly GCA_036877625.1). NCBI lineage: Eukaryota > Metazoa > Chordata > Actinopteri > Cypriniformes > Botiidae > Ambastaia > Ambastaia sidthimunki. The sequence goes on along the minus strand of JAZGTK010000010.1, from coordinate 219,063 downwards.
TATTGAGTGTAGAGGTGGGCGGCGTGACCAAATCTCATATCATGGAATTAGTCATTTACAGTGTAACTGTGTATTTCAGAATACAGTTATATGTGCTGAAAATTCAAAAACAATATCATATATAAACCTGGTACAGACAATTTGGGGATAATCCATATAATTAAATTCTGATGAACAAATACGATTCAGGAAATAAGCCTGTCATAAGCTTCACATTATGTAACATATACAGTATGTTACAGCAATGACTGAAAACTGTTACACTAACATTGTGAAACATTTTCTTAAAATCTTATTGGATGACCCACATTCTCCACTGCAAAGTAAAGCAACATGCAACAAGAGGCTGTGCATTACGAGTGATATAATCACAAGTAAAGGATGTGTTTATTGCTTACATAAAATTATAGCAACTGTAAAATACACAGTGTTAGAAAAAGTTACATTGTATATTAATAGCTGTCTACTGTAAATAGTAATTTCAGTTGCCAAGCAGTGTAGCAACTTGATGCATTAATATTGAATGTGTGTCTATAAGTTTGCATTTATTGGCATTTTAGAATAGATTTGAATGCAGCTCATTCAATCAAAGTTCAGAGGTGGAACGATCCGGTTTATTACCAGCAGACCCTGCGATCAATGATGGCACAGTGATATTTACAGTGATAAAAAATGTGCCAGCATCTCTGTTTCAACCACTGCCTTACAGCAGTTGCTTTTGTCTGACAACTTATCTGTACTTGACATGCCTGATGACCCTATTTAAGACGTTTTTTGCTTAAGAAGTGTCTGTGTTTTAATTTATCATATAATTGGTCTTATGTCCGAGAGCTGCTAATGGGTAAAACAAACTGAATAAACGTTGGGGGTTGTTGAGGGGTAGAAACAGTAGGACGTGATTACAGGGTAAAAATCTGTTAACGTCACGGAGAGAGAGAGATATATCTTCATTTTCTTCCTCCTCCTCCTGTCTGTTCCTCTGCACACAGCCGGTGCTATTTGTGCACCTAAGCCCGGCGTCTTCCAATCCCGTTACTCAGGACTGATGCAATAGGATGCAATCTGTGCCTGCTCTGTGATTGGCTGGCTTGCTCACTCCATCACTCACCGGCTCGCTTCCTTCTGCTTCACTCTTCTTCCCCGACCTTCACTTTCCCCTCCCGACCCCTTCATCCCGTCTCTCGCTTCTTCTGTCACAGACCATCAGTCCAGCTCTTGTTTTCTCTCTGAATCTCTGCTTGATTGTCTGAAGTTCATCCTCTTTTTTTCTCTCATTCTCTCAGCAGATCCCGCATGATGTCCACGCATGGCTGAAGATGTCGTGCTCAGGTAGACCTTTGCAAATGAACCAGATAAGGTCCATACGGTGTTAGAGGGAGATGCTGGTTACCAACAGTGAGTAATCCTGTTAATGGTGCTCTTTAATTAAAGAGCGCACTGGGGAGCTCCACTGGGTTCTCCAAACCTGTTCCAACTCTGATACCTCCCTGCAATGTCAAACAGCACACAAACAATGATGTAAAAGTAGATCATGTGACCTTGAAGTTGTTAGAAACTTTACAATAAACTACAATATGATCTGTTCCATCTCTGTGATTTCTATTATTGGGGCTGAGATGCTTGAGGCATATCTAGAGACAAGAACATCATAGATAGTTAGAGTAAAGACTTGTGTTACTTGGGCTAGTAACAACGCTCGGAACAATGCTACAGTAACACCCTACAATTGCCCTAGCAACCACTTAGAACACTTTAGCAACACACTATAAAACAATTAGAACACCTTAGCAACACCTTAGAAACCATCTTAATGTTTATGGAGTATTGCATGGATAAGCACTACTCAAATTTGTAAATGAAATGTAAAAATGTAGTCTTTTAAAGTGCCCACATGATTCTTTAAAGAAATTATATGGGAAAATATTTACATGTCCCTCTATGTTTACGTTTTTTCTTCTTATGGGGACTGGGAAAGTAAAATGTTACATTACATAAAACAAAAGGCACCAGCTATCCCTATGAGAGTTGAGCAGAGTGAAAAGATTTGGGTTTTGGGGAGGTACAAAGAAATAACCTGTCTATTTGTATAATAAATTCTACCCTAACAGGTAAAATGTTTCCAATATCCCATTCTTGGACTGATAGAAGGGATAATATATATCTTTACATTGCACATGACAAGATGCCCTATACGTGTAGCACATTAGCAGTAAATTGGGACATAGCTTACCTTCCTGAACGTGTCACTAAATGGCACACAAATCTCGATGAGAGTGGAAATTGGACAGTGTTCATGGCGTATCAGATAAAATTGCAAAGAACAGTGACAGAACATTGGCCAAACATTTCCCCTGGGATCATATACAGCACAGTAACACAGGCTTATCGCTGGTTTTTCAGCCCGGGGATAGCAAAACATGTCAAAGAGACCTCGTGAACTCACACTGGAATGATGAGACAATCAAGTGAGACTGATCGTTTAGGAATCGCAAGGAATAACTTGCTCGATGCGTCTCTGCGCGAAAACCATTTGAGCCCAAACTGTTACTCCACAGTCAAGACATAAGGGGGAATTGTAAATTGGGGAGTAATGAAAAAACAAGAGCTCCAGGAACAAGTTTAATGAGTTGTGTAAAGCATTGCTGTTTTTGGTCACTTTACTTTATGTGGCTTGTCTTTTGTTATGACGTTATGGACCTTTGAGTGGCCCCAATGAAGATGTACTGTGTGCATACAAACGCTCTCTGTAAAAAAGACACTATGTAGGTAAAATCCTAAAGTTGCCTTGGTTACTAAGCAGATGCTTTTAATCCATATAACTTCAGCTACACTAACTGCAGAGATGGTCCCCATGGAGTGACTTGGGGTTAAGTGCAGTGGTAATAGGGGATTTCTGTTGCTCTCTTAGTTTATGGGTTGCACATACTAGAGATCAGATAACCAATAACCATAGTTTGCCAGCCTTAAAGGAACAGTGCACCCCAAACCTAATATAAAAATGTTTTAACCCTGATTCTTTTTTCTGTGACCTTTTAATAACATATTTTACAAGTATAAATAAGCATGCAAAAGGAGCAGAAAATAAATATGAAAGTATCAAAAATGTATTAAATATGGCTCCTTTTCTTATTTTGTAAATGGTCTGAATGGTTTTGTAAACTGGATTATATTTAAGTTAAAACAACCATGATCTTTGAAATATCACTTTCATGATCTAATAAACATGCCAAGGGGAGCACACAAGTTAGATGGGTGACCTTTATGTTTTTTTAATTGTGCCATTTTGTTATTTTAGATTTCCTATTTTGTTATTTTAGACAGCCTCTGTCTGTATTTACTTATAATACTGAAAAGAAAGTCCAGGCTAGTATTCAGAAATTCACCTTTTCTGTTCATATGGCCAGTGAGAAATGACAGAAATGACAGTTTTATTTTTGGGTGAACTATTTCTTTAATACAGAACCACGTGGCTTTTATCAAAAAGTAACAAAAGTTGCAAAAGTAAAGTATCGTTATATTGCATTTACAAGATGGTTTGCACTTTCAATTAATCAGAAATGAAAGAATTAAGGATGGTCAATGACTAATATGTCAAGGCTGCTGTTACAAACAGCACGGTCTGATTTTTTCTTTCATGATGTATATATTAAAGTCTATATGTGTTACGTGCACACGACTGCAGTGCTTAAGTTCTGCCATTCTGATTCGTTCTTCTCTTCTGTATAGCAGGTGAATAAGAGCCATCACTTCTGCTCATCTGCACTTATGACAGCTTTTCAAGTCGGATGTGCCCCTCATCTCCTCTGTATCACTCTCCTCTTTTTGTTCTTTTTTGTGCTTTTTACTCATATTCCTCTTGCTCCTGTCTTCTCCCCTTTTATGCCCTGATACCTTTCATCCTCACGGTTCCCCCCAGCTCCTGCGTTGTTCCCCCGCCCCCCTCCACCACCCACTAGTCCATTCAAGCTCTCAGAATCCTCAGATTGGGCCCCATCAGCCGAGCAGCCTTGTGGGTAATGGGTGCACGAATCCCCCGCCGCACTCTGCATCTCTCATGTTGGTGAAACCTGTCGGCATGGGAACGCCAATCTTGATCACCCTTATCAAAGGTAGCCTCGTTCTTCTCGCTATGCCTCGAGGTGCTTTAGAGAGGAAAAGTAAGATCTGTCAAGTGGGCTTGGATGAGCTAGAGACAGACAAGGAAGGTATGCCGATGCCCCTGGGCTACAAACACAAGGCTAATCAGAACCATGAGATGGGCTGACATAAAAACAGTAAATGACAAGAAGTTGAAAATCTCTCATGGTTTTTCTGGTTCTCCTGCCAAACTTGACCAAGGTACAGTGTAGTTTCTTTTATAGTAAAAAATTATGAATTTTTTCAAGGTTTACCAAAGCTACTCTCATCCATTGTTTGGTCAAACAGGCAGCCCCGCCCATAAACACACGCCATTGGTTGGCTAAACAAACAAACATAGCACTACAGGGTTCAGTGTTTTTACTTTTCAGGGTAGTTAACCCATAATTGACTAACTTGGAGCGGTTGCACATTAAACAGTGATATAAAAAAAATATTTTATAAACTAAACAAAAGCCTCCTTTAAAGGATTGTATATAAATGTACATACATAATACAAATATAAACGACTGAAAACACCACACCAATAGACTTTAAACTATGTACTGTAGAGTCTAATTAGTTCTGCCAAGGCCACACTATAAACACCACCGAATTTGACAAGGTGATGAATTCAGAACTAAAAGTAAAACAGCAGTAAAACGGTTTTGACTTTGGATGACCCACTAGTCTACAACTTTAAATTATGGTTTTGTGAAACTCAACATCAACTGCTAGAAATAGAAACATGGCAGCAGTTAGAAAAATGAGTTCAGCAAACTAAACTCAAGAACATGAAGGGCTGACAAAGTAACACCCTTACTTTCATTCAGTGTGTATTTAGCACAGAGATAAAAACATCAGATTCTCAACACACACACAGACTGAATTAATCGCCTCTTAGCGCAATCTTGCTCTGATTAGTACTTTATAATTAAGATGTCACAGCAGAAGTATTCGAGAAAAACTATGATTGACGTCTATGCACAGACACAGATAGTAAGCCTGCAATATCTAAGCCTCAAATATTCCATCTTCTTAAAAAATCAGCATTTGCAAAATGATGTCCTTGGAAAACATGGGTGGAAAAACCTAGCTAAGATCTGCACGCACAGAGGAGAAAATTATGGATGAATGCTTCTTGGATGCAAATTTCTCTTATATATATTTATATACATGCATATACATAATTTACTGATATTGGCAATATTCATTTTTTTCTTTTTATCGCATTTCTGCGCCTAGCTTAAGCCTCATCAACATCATCCTCTTCATCATTAATGTCATCTTAGTTATGTGCCAGGACGTCTATATGTCTCTGAGGCATATTACAAGAGTAACTCAAAGGGCCTGTGACAGCCAGTAGTCAGGCGTCAGCTCCAAACAACCAATACACATGCCATATTAAACTACACTGGCTTCAGGATTAGTTACTAAACAACTGTGCTCATGGCAACACATTTTCAGACGCTATCAGAAAGTTCATTACAGCCTGTTGTTGACTGCACCCAGAGGCACTTTTAAAAGCTCATGTATAAAACACTCAGAAAGCCATAGTTACACCTCTGCCTCACTGGACTCTTAAAATAAGAGGCTTTGGTGCAGGTTGCCAGACATTGATTTACTGCTGCCATAATCCCTGAGCAAGAGCATTTGGGGTTTTAGTCATATAAGGGACATTATGTCACGCTGTGGTTCAGAAGATAGTTAGTCCTGGTTTTTAGGGAAAGGATGATTTCTGCAAATTTCCAAAAACAGGTAAAGCAGGGATCATTTGACAGGACGCAGATATCAAATGAGCACATTGAAAAGTTTTACGATCTGTTTAAAAATCTAGTGAGCTTTTTACCTAGGCAGCATAGTATAGCATCAGAGAGACTTCTCTGACTTGAAGGTTCTTCCCAAAATGTAAAGTGCTACCTTATGCTACCTTCCAAGACACCTTGGAAGGCAAAAATCAAGCATTTCATGTAACCTTTAAGAAAAAAAAACAATCCCAAAATGCATTTCAACAAGTAGTGAAAAAAGTAATGCAAATGAGGATCAAATGAGAGAAATTTTGAATACAACAACATATTTTTTTAATCAGAACTGAAAAGAATAAAAAATGTATCAACATTTAAAATTGACTGCTTTACCCAATATTTGTGTGTACCAAGTAATTTTGAAGAACAGGTAAATGTCAAATTCTACTGCAGGACAATTCCATTTCATTTCTGGAGAGCCACTTCCTGCAGAGTTAAGCTTCAACCCTGCTCTTCCACATCTGCTCGTAATTTCAAATAATCCAGAAAAAACTAGCTGGTTTGGTGTTTAATTAGGGTCAGAGCTAAATTCTGCAAGACGGTGACCCTCCAGGAAGAGATTTAAATAGTTTCAGCTCTATCAGAATCAATCGTAAGTCTCCATAGAGGAGTATTTGTGCACCAGCTTAGCCAGGCTGAAAGACCATCTTAAACCAGCTTAGAAACTACAGTATTCTTCAACAAAGTTTTTAGGCGTTAGGCAGCATAACTCAACTTCACAAGGTTATGGAACAATGGCCATAAAGTGTAGCATGAAATAAAACCTAGGCCTATTGTGTAGCTAAAAACATTCCTCACTACTAAAGACAGCAATTACCTTTGATTTCACAGGCCTCTGGTGTAAATGTCAGGACTATAAAGGCCGTAAACACCTGCTGCATGCATATGCAAAGTAAAAAAAAACATGTCACGGCATCATCTTCATTGACCTCTCAAGCAGAGCCTCTCCTGTCCTCATCACCGCACGAAAGGCGGTAATTTGATCGTTTGACATATGCCGCTGTCAGATGACGCTTTCTGCTGTCTCTCAGAGTGAAAGCCTTGCATTTATCTTCTCACATGAGTTTGACCTCGTCTCTCAACCTGTTGTCTTCTACCCCTTCATAATTACCCCGAGCAGGGGGGCACAGTCGCATTTCACACGCCTGCCTCTCAGAGTTTAACAGAGCGTGAATGACTTTTTAAATGCATGCTATTTAAAAGCACACGTTTACCTCAGGCATTGTTTTGAGTGTGGTTTCAGTGGCGTTTCTGTGGAACTATACCTGTAAATTGCACATGAACTTTAGTTTGAGAATGAGCTAATGCTAGCAAATGGAAAACAAAGGATTTGGCAAGATCTGAGAATGTTGGAAATTGCAATCGTTCATGCCACTGCAAAAATTCATGCCACTGTCTATAAAGACAACACAGAGCATTCCGATTCCACAGGGAATGATTTATTAATAATTCAATATTTAGACCCATTCTGCCCCTTCATCAGTTGAAATACATATGAGGATAACCAGAATTATATATGGATGGATAAAAGTGTATGCATACCGTGACTTGGCTTAAATACACACAGACAGGAAATGCTATATTCCAGAGGAAAATCTCCATATGATAAGAACAAATCCCTGTCCCAGAGGAATAAAAGCGCTTTCCTTTGGATCCTTGTGATTCTGTTTTCTCAGCGCACAGAATTCCCATCAGACACCATGTTTGGATGCTGGTTTATAGAACTTTGCACACAAGCCAACACATCGACAGCAGAGCCAAAGAAAACTGTAGGTAAATATGACAGAGGAAAACTATCACAGTGGATTATGTTTAGCAAACACTTTAAATCTTAAATCAAAATCACCATGTAGTATAAATAGTAAATAGTGAATGGTAAAAAAGAGGCTTAAACAGACTTTACATGCCAAAAACCAGTTGAGAAGACAATGTGTAACTTTTAAACATGCTTCTTAAAGGTGAACAGTGTATTTATTTTAGTTAAAATACTTTATTATGTTCCAGTGTAATGTAAAAAAACAACATTAAGTAAATCAGTTTTGTTCTTTGATTAAGATAATAAACATTAATATTAATAAACCTAATAAACCTAAATTGTGTTTTTTTTTTTTCACAGACACTGAATTAACCATTAATAGGGTGAGCAAATAATACTGATTGAAAATCTGGACACATAAAAAAATATACAGAATTCACTTTTTGATTTTTTTTTTCAAATGTCAAAAATTGCACACCGCACCTTTAAATGAGCTAAACACAGAAAATATGTTTGCAGGAAAGCAAGGGTATGTTGTAGTGAATTCTCATTAGTGCTCAACATCAGAGTGCACATGGGTAAATCTATGGCTCTGTGTACTCACAAATACAGTCCATTTACGCCTTAACCTGCTGCTGGGTGTTTTGACGCCTGAGGTATTGTTCATGCTCACAGAAAGCTAGAGAAAGACCTCTGTATTATATCACCCAGTGCTGATACTGTAAGCTATTAGAGCCCATTTTAAATATAAATGTAACTTCAAATTTAGCTGTTCAACTTAGCAATCAAGTTATTTCAACAGGCTTTAACAAGCCAGCACAGAATTACAAATGATGTTTTTGCTACGAATACGAAACCGAGAAACTAGGTCTCAAAGAAAATGTATTTCACAAATAATATAAAAAATATTACAATGTGTGATAAGCATAAAATCAAAGCCAATGGCTCTCCACTTTACTACATTTGGCTCTGTGAAAAAGCTCCAGGGGTTTTGTCTGGGGAAAAAAATAAGAAGCCCACGGTACAAAACTCACACGCTGCAATACAAGGCCACTCCATGTGCATACATTTGAATGCGAGCCTCAATTTAAGCCACTTACAAATCAAAAGCAGAGAGTCTAGTCTCCAGCAAGGCCAGGGAAGCTCTATGCATCCAAATTGCTTTGAGAGAAAGGCAGCATCTGGTCCATTGAAATCAACTTAATGCATGTTTGCCAAAGGGACCGTCTGGCAAAATAGTGGTTTTTTTTGGTAATGTCCCCCCCCCACCCTACGTCCCCTTTTGCACCCCTCTCCCCTCATTCAGTTATTTGAAAAGCCATGTAGGCTGATGAAAATGAAGGTTTTATATTAATTCTGTAAAAGATGAAGACAAGGAACAAAATTCAAATAGTCAGTCTATCAAAGACTTTCTGCTGCTCATGAGGGGAGATGAAGTGCTACCTCGCATTGCATAGACACACATAGAGGGATGGTTATTAAAAAACCTGAGTGATGTTGACAGCTGACTATAGTTAGGGTCATTGTTGGAGTCAGATTTAGAGGCAAAGGTCATCTGAATCAAAACATTCCCTGTAGGTGGGCCATGCAGAAAAGCAATAGTTAAAACATCAATATCTTAAAACTTACAAACAGTACAAATATGAGCATGTAAATATATACCCACAGGCACCACATAAACTTTCTCACATAAAGCTTTCTCCTACATTGCTTTTAAGGTATATGTGTTCTTGGAATTGAAACCACAACCTTGGTGTTGCTAGCAGAATGTGCTACCAATTGAGCTTGAGGATGTAATGTAAAATGTAAAAGAAATTTAGAATGTTTTTACATAAAAAAATGAGAAGAAACTCTTTAGCAAAACTCTATTTGCAAATACCCGCAAATATACACGCTCACACTGTACACTCTTCCTGCACTGACCTCAAAGGCAGGACAGAGCGCAGCTTGGAGCTGGTTGCTCTTGGCAGAACACAGGGAGTCCAGGCAGGGTGAGCCAGCCTCCCTGAGCCAGCTGCTCCAACAATAACCGTGTGTGTTTGCTTTGGCCTGGCCTACAGCCCCCCAGCCCTAAGACTTAAATCCCCACAGCCGTCCTGCATGTGGGGAGGAGAGTTCTGACAGGAGAGACACTAAGCAAGGGAAACCCTGTCTAACAGACTGATGGAAAATGTAGTCATTCAAGTGTCATGACAGAAACCTCACCAGCCTAGGACTTTGAGTTATGCTGGAACCAAAGAGTTCCACAGTAATAAACATAACTGGCCAGAAGTTTCTTAGCTAAGAAACTTCTAATCAGAAGTTTAGCCAAAAAAGTCTCTGCCTGTCATTTTGGTCATTTAGGATTTGATGGCTTTGAATTCAGCAAATCCAAAATATATTTATGGCATTAACTACAAAAAAACTGCAAGATTATTTATGATTATTATTAAATGTGATCTGTTGAGGAGTTTAAAAAAGTGGAAAGTATCTATATGTATACATATATACAGTAAACTCACACATGCACTAAACATCACTCAATTTCACAACAAATTATAGCAAAACCTACCTATTTTTACATCTATAGCTGTTCGATGTTCATTATAGAAGAATATAAATGGATGGTAAGATGATGTTGGAGGCAGATGACCCTGTGGCCCGTGTGTAATATCCCCAGTGTGTGTCAAACCCCCACCTCCTCGTGGGAGCAGTCAGATTAGGCAATGCAGCTCTGCAGAAGGCCTCTAATCACTCTGCATTAGCATAACAAAAGAGAAAGAGCGCCTGGCCAGAACAGCCGCGCGCCGCAGCCCATTACTGGCAGCCTTTATTACAATTATCATGTCCATAGTGCCTGTACCAACACTGACGGCAGAGTGTGTGTGTGTGAGGGGTTTTAGAGGGGCTGTGTATAGACTGTGTGCATATACAAGTGGCCGGGTGCGAGCGGGAGAGCGTGCAGCTGTGTGTGTAGTTCTCTTTGAGCGTGAGTGTGTGTATGTATATTCCATGAGTTCTCAACACTTGTGAAATTCTTCTCACGTACACTCATTCTCTTTTTGTCGGCTGGGCTGGATTGCTTGAAAGGGAAGGTTGAATGCACCTGATTTTGTGCCATCTGAACTGACTCTCCCAATCCGTGCAGTCCAGATTTCTGTTTGAGCTTCCTAAACACACACACACAATCCCAGTGTCCCAGTCCCCCTAAAGCTCTGAGCCTCAGGCTATAGAAAAAGGAACTCATTAATTATTTTTCAGCGTTGAGATAACAATAAGCGCTGCTCAGGGATGCTAATAATATGATGACTCATATGTCAGATTATTGTAATTAATAATGATTACAGTGACACACCAAATAACATGCAGCCATCAACCTAATGAGAACACGCATCAACCTATATCTGCCTCGGGATTCTAGCCAATCATGTTCGCTCTCCAGGCATCTATTCATAGAGATTTACTTCATAAGATAAACAAAGAGAGACCACAACTGAAAATTTAAATGCTCATTTATTTATAGCTTAACAAATGCTTGTTAATTTTTTTCATGCTATACAGGAGAAAAATCATAAGCGAGAAATAACAATAAAAGCAATAGTCTAGGGACACACTAATATTTCATTTGAAGTTTGTAAAATTGGCAGCAGCTGACCCATATATAGCTGTTATACGGAGCAAAAATGAAAACTTTGAACATCTAATTATGAATTTTCATGTATTTTCCGCCTTCCTGCATAAAGAATCAAGGGCCAGAAATAAACTACATGTTTGGCTCACGGTTTGTTTTGCTTCTTTGAAGTGAACCGAATAAACTAAAGGCGACCCACATAACCTTCATATAGCCGTGGGCCTCTGATAAAGCACCTCCTTAATTTCTGGTGACTTTGTGATAACTGTCGTCCTGTGTAAAACAGCCTCTGAGACTCCGGCCCAAGTCACTAACCTGCGTGTATTCATGATTGCATGTTAGTAATTGTGTGTCCAATGGTAATGAAGTCTTTTGTACCATGTGATTGCGCCATCAATCAAAAATACACAGCTCTGATTGCTGCTGGCCCTTTCCAGATGCTAAAGGCAACAGAGTAAAACACTCGCGCAAACTCGACAATCACATGTCAGAGTTACACACACACACATTTAAACTCAACATAATCACACGTTAGCTCCCAGAACGAACTATTAAACACTGACACGGGAATGTTGGTAACCAAGGTTACTTTTCATAGGGAAAAAAAAAATCACACTCCAAAATGTCACGCTTGAGAAAAATTGCAGGAGGAAATCAAGGACCTTCGGTCGCAGAAAGAAGTATTGGCTGCAGATTAAACTGCATGGTAGCGTCTACAAGATCAGAGAAAATAACACATAAGTGCATAAACACAGAACAACACAGCAATTCAAACAAAGAGATCTGTCTGAAATCATTCTTCTATACATGACCTGCCAAAAATTATTTGTATATTTTTTTATATGACATAAAAGATTGTTGATGAGCTTTTTGACTTTTGCATTAGCTTGATGTATGCCAGGCTACTCCAATATATTGGGAAAATTCACTTTTAGTACATACACACATATAATTTTTACAGTCTCTCTCTTCTGGGAAAACAGATGAAAATATTGATGACCCTAAAAACCATTTGTCAAGCTATTTTATTAGGTCTCCAAGCAGAATGAGGCTACTGAGTTTAAAATGCTTTAGATTCATAGTCAGTGTTCTGCGGTAAAGGGCAGCAAATGTCATGTCTGTTTATTGCACAGAAAATGTCTATTGCTCTACAGTGATGCAACCAAGATCACGCGCATAGCATCACACTTGATTAAAGTGGCTTGTAATATTGTTCTACAAATGATGCTGTACTAATTTGAGCAGTTGTGGATGTGTCATGCTATATAGTTAAGGGTTCTTTCTTTCATCTGACTTGTACACTGATGTGTACACTGATGTGTACACTGAAGTGTCAAGGAGTGTGACATCAATCATGAAAATATGGAGCACATGCAACCTTTTTCTGTCGCTGGAAAGGTCTGATCCGTACAGCATGCAACCCTGATTAAAAGACCAGCTTATATCTGCGCCCAAAGCCATAGCTAGGGGGGTGAATGGTAGGAATGATTATAGAAGCCCTCAGGTGCAGGGGGCCCACAACAATTCCAACATTATTGATCAGTCATGGGGCCTACGATTCTTAGGGACAGCTTTACTGGCACACATCCATGCTGGTCCAGGCGCTTTTATGATGATGCCGGTGAACCAGCAAAGAGATGGTGTTCACCAGTAAATCTTACCTAATGAAGCTGGTTGACTAGGGCGGTGTTAACAAGAAAGCTGGTTGACCAAAGACCAAATTGTGCTGGTTGGGAAACCTGGTGGGGACAACAGCACACAAGCATCTCACTCTAGCAACTCATATTAGTAATCATCTAAATTTGGTCTTTTCACCATGTTCCATAATCAAGTGAAATAAAAAATGATTTAATAATCATCAAAGTAGAGTTAGAAGAGAATAAATCAACCTCCAGAGAAACTGAAGCCAAAGTAATTTGAAAATAAGCCACACCATATTGACAGAAAAGCGAGTACCCTGTGTTCCCCGAACCCAACAGAACATCAAGTATAGTCATGGACAATGCCAAAGTGTCATCAGTATGACAGGTGGACACAGCAGATTTGGACAAAACACTCAGTCACCACAAACACAAGCACCATCTTCAGACCAGCAGACAACTGTCCCACGCGTGACTGTAACAGCAAAGTTCTCAGCCCTTTCAGAAGAAGAGCTGTTGACACTTCACTCTCACACCCGTCTGAGTGTCCCTCCGCGTCATTATATTTTGTCTGGAACAAATAAAAACAACACCCACAGCAACTGTCATAGGAACAATAACACATCTTCAAATTAGCTTTGTCTTCACAGTCTGTTCTACAAAAGAACAGACATTTTCATAGAGAGCATTGATTGACAAAATAAACAATGGCAATTGTTGTGTATTGAGTTATTCTCATGTAGAACGACTGCATTGTTTTTATGTTGAATTGAAAAGCACCAGCAAAATTAATGGAAATATGGGCGGTGATGCCAATAAGGGTCAAAGTTCACATAAGAATAATCTAGTTACTAACTGGATAAATTGGAGCGATATGCAAAGGGTGGGTTTATACTGTAGCAAGCACAAGCAAATTTGGCTTGCAGTTTCATGCAATGTATGACATTAATTTTGTACAAATTACAATTTTTGGTTTATGAACCAGGCTTAATGTCATTAGTTCTTTCAAAGAACCCTGTAAGATACAACATCATTGAGCAGAGTAACTGAAAAATCATCATGATATTATTTATAACCCCTAACCATGTAAAATCATTAGTTTGTTGTATCTGAAATAACAAATAGCAAAGAAGAAACAAAGGTCACTCACCAGCCCAATGGTAAATCTTTATCAGTACAGTTAAAACTACAGTATATGTCAGCAAAAAAATATCAGTGTGACACCATTATTTTTCAATTCCCTGAAGTGAACAGGGGAGATGACATCACCACAACAATAAAACAGTCGCAGGCTACCATTATTAAGGTATAACTGATTTTAAGCAGCAATATATTAATATTTTTGTAGTATTATTAAATGTTTTGTTCTAAGACATGTGTAGAGCAAGAGTTGGTGATGGAGTACCTTGATTACTAATAGAGGTCAAACGTCCTGCTCTTGTCATGGCTAGACCATAATATCACCAAATCAAGTGGTTCACCATAAACATCAAGAGAGGTGATACAAGGACCTTTACCTGCTTCTTAAGGACCTCATGCAGATCTATCCAAACCAAGTTGTTAGACCTGCATCTATAGATTACATTTACTGCAATGTCTTTCTCAGAAATGTAATCCAAACTACAAAATCCTTGAAGAGCCACAGGTATTAAATGCAGAATTGTAAGGCCTCATTATCTCACAGTGAGATATTGTAAGGAATAAGAGCTACATGGTGTGAAATACCTTTAGGGCACATGCTGGGAGGTTGGGCCATACCATTGATAAAAAACTATTCAGTGTACAATTAGATTAAAGCTTTATGTATAGAAAAGAATTCTCAAGAAGTTTGTTTTCTTGATTTAGCCTTTTACAAGTACATTGTGATTGCAGCACAAAGTTAAGCAACAAGAAACACGTCCTCACAGTATTGTGTATATATGTAAACTCTGAAAGCCCTCCGGGCAGATACACAGCAGGGACCGTGTCCACCACAGTCACAGCCTAATTGTGTGATTGGGCAGGCAGGAGCGTTGGGGGAGCGTTGGGGGAGCGTTGGCAGAACGCTGAGCCCAGGGCATAAATCTAAGGTTCTGTTCTGAGAGCTTGTGACAGCACTGGCCCACATATTAGCTCAGAGCCCATCAGTCTGAATAATAATCCACAGGGGCTCTTGGGAAAGAGGAGGGGGGTTAACCCTGCACCCCACAGTGGGGGAGAAAAGGTTTATATAAACTTCATCTTGATACATTTCAAATAACAGAGAAGCACTGGGTAATAATAGTGGCAGGAGTTTATGTACAGATAAAATTAATTCTGAAAGGACACATCCACTGTGATCACACTGTGAGAGAAGAACGAACCCATAAATCCACCTCCCTAATCCAACAACAGAAACAGGGTCTCAGACACCCTTCCAGCAAAAACACAGGGGGCGTTTCCTGAAATCCCACGGCCTAAACGTTTCCAATGGTCTTAAAACTGCAAAGGGACAAACAGAGCCATCTGAGATGGGCAGCAGTTGGCCTCCATCATAATGGTGAACACCAGCAATAACAGAGGGGAGATGATGTTGAATATTGAGAAATGTACTGACATATCTCTGGCTTTTTAAAGCCTACAGTAAGTTTATCTATAGGTTACTTGTGAAGAAGAGATGGATAAAGAGTGGAGGACAAGAAAAGCTGTATTTTGGCACATGCAGGGGGGACAATAGAGGAAAAATATTGATAGAAGGATTAACTCTGGACCCCCTGAGAAGGAGGCGAGAATCACTGCATTGTCCAGGGCTTAGACAACAAGGGTGATGTCCATCTTGTTTGTCATTGTCACTTCTCTATTGTGAATGAAAGGCCTCAGGCACAGCCTTGTTATTTACCATAGGGAAATCACTACACTACAGTAATCTGACAGATTACTTTCCCGTGTCCATACTGCAACTTTTCACATTCTTTAATCTGTGAGCCGCCCTATAAAAGATTCTCAAAGAGTGAATGTTCAATTTCAACCTCACAATTCTTTCTTTTTCTCTTCCTTCAGTTGTGTGACTCTTTCCCTGGGTCATTTTAAATGTCAGGAATAATGAAGGAGCAATCTCAAAGAGATTACACTCATACCCTTAAACCCAGACTTGTTAATCTAATCCCTTTATCTGTCTAAAATAGGTGGATGGTTGTGGATAGTAGCAAACAAGGACCTATTCAGAGGTTTAGTAGGGTGCATTTTGGACCACATTTTATGTGCTAAAACAGATCTTAGCATTAGCCACCAGCAGATGGGCTTGACTGCGGGTTTAATTGCAATAGGAGTCCAGATCGGATAGTGTTCAACTTGGCTGGAGTTCAAGAGAAGCTCTATTTGTAAACCAGGCTCCAGGTTGCTTATGGGCCAAATAACTTTTGAGTAGTTGTCAAAAACAAGATCCGGCACTGAACTTAATGATAGTAATATTAGCAATAATATCAGGCACTTGTAAACATCTGACATACTTGTCAAAGACATACATCATGTTCAGTCGTAAAAAGTTTAAAGTTTTTTTATGGCATTAAAGCTGTATCCTGCCACCTTACTACAAACTCAAAAATCCACCACAAAGTTTTGCTCCAAAATGTTCACTTGGAGAACATGTAGCATCATCCTTTCACCATTTTTACAGGATAGTGAGCAGATTGCTAGAGGGGACTCAGTATGTCTGTCAGATCTCTGTTGTCTCCAAACCTCGTGTTCTCACACTCTCTGAGGATGACTCATCTTTTGGCTTCCACCATCAGACAGGACTGGCTGGGTAGAGGCTGTCTGTGTCCCAGACATGTGCCACTTCGTCTGGCCCTCTCTTCCACATCACCAGGCAGGGATTAGCTCCACTGAATGAGGCCACCCCTGCTCCCCATGAAAGAGGGAAAAATAGAGTGGCTTTTCCCTCTGCTAATACAGTGCTATTCTTTCTGGCTGGTCAACCACCACAGAAGTTTTTTTGGTATGGTTTGGATGTGTGATATGGGGATATGGGTATCCCCTGCATATATAGCAAAGTACATAAAGGTGCTGGTTTTGACAGACGCACTGGGCCTGTAAAGAGGCTGAGGGCACCTCTACGGATGAGAAATGAGACTTTCAAATGCAAGCAAAGTAGAGGGTAAAGCCAGGTCATATTGAGCCCAGTGGGAATGACAAAGTGCTTACTCTTAGAACCAAATTCAACCTGACTAACTAATGCAGCACAGTCTTATCTACCCTTGTAAAAAAAGCCTCCCTGGTGGAGTTCAGTACTGTCTCCTTATTATTTCCAGAATGATATAAGGTCTGCTCCACATCTGTCATCCTTATGTAGTCATCTGTTTCAATTGATTGTTCTGTCCTAATTGCTTGCAGTGTGAAAAATAACCCAACCTGTATACCCACAATACACTTGGCTATAAATTTACAAAAAAATATGGATGAGAAGGCTGTCAGGGAGACGTGGGCAGCAGTTTGATGTTTTGAATGTTTTGCCTGTTTGCTACTGCTTTTTTCCCCTCTTGCTCTCTTGCACACTCCCACAATTTGATTAGCTGCTGCTGTTTTCTGGTTAGGATTCAAACAAGTTTGAAATTACTTTATTGTTTTCCTTAATTTTGTAAGTAACCTTAAATAACACCATCTGCTAAATGCACTGTAAATGTAAATGAATTCTATCTTCATGACTACTCAGAGTTACTAGCTTGCATGCTAAAAGAGAAAAAAGAAAAACTTAAAGAATTGACAAGCTTCTTTTATTTACTGTGTGTATAAACACTGCCTTTAATATGTTGTCATAAATTAGCAAAACAAGATCACTCATGTAGTTGATCACAGTCAGACCAACTGCTGCTCCTCCTCAGGTCATGTGACCATTTGCTAAGAGGCTGTCTCAAAAGAATGCAAACAGCACTTGCTATCTACTGCGAGTTATAAAGACAATATCAACAGAGGTCAGCTGAGGATATATACACTAAAGAGGACAATGTATACAGAGATTAGACAGATATATGTTCTCTAATCTATGAGAAGGTAATGAGATATAGTCAGAGGGAGGGGACAGAGTAAAGGTTAGAGCTGCGTGCGGGGTGGAGGGTGTTTGGCCGTGCGCCACTCTGCCTCCTCACATGGGGTGATAAGAGGACAGGGTGTGCTGCTAATCCATCAACAACTCTTAGGGAGAGGAGACAGGAAGTGGAGGAGGTGTTGTAGATAAAGAGAAGGAGGAGAGGAAAACTGGGGTCTTCAAAAGAACTCTAGAAAGAGCTATTGATCTTGCAGATGACACAAATGTTCTGTGTCTGTGTGTGTGTTTATGTGCAGATTTGGTTTGTACACTGTAGCTATGTGCACAATGAATGTCCCTCATCTGCCATTGGTAGATCAAACAGAGAGTCCTTCCCTAAATGCACGCCATTGGTCAAGCAATGTTTTTCAGTCAAGCTGGTCGGGATGCACAAACAATGCACAAGCATTGTTTGGATAGTGTCACAGTTTATACACCATCCAGGGAATCAACAATAAGTAGCTTATTTATATAGTCTCTTAGAGTATTTTAGGACACAATTAGCAATTATCTAAAAATGTTGAAATTATTGACTTGAATTATGTGTCATGAATTAAAACGGCAAAATTGCTTGAGTGTTGAGTCACACCACACTCAGACCTTCATCCACACTCAGAGTGGGCATCCTCAGATGACTTATCATTAGCTACATTAGCTACTTAGCATGGTGCTTCTAATGGAAGAACAGAAGATAGAGTCAGCAGGATGTTGAAATCAAATTAGAGCCAAATCTCAACTGACGACACACATGGACTCAGCCACACATCAAGACTGTTGTAAAGAAATAAAAGAAACCCAAGCCAAACACATGGAGCGCTGAAAGAGGAAGTTGAAGGCAATAAATGGGAGATATGCTTGTCTGTGGTTTAGTTAATGTGAGGACATACCTGGCTTCTTTCAACTTTTATATCTAAGTGAAGGTCAATGTCTCTTCAGTAGTGGTGAGTGAATAAAGAGGGAAAATCTTTCTCTGGGTTTGGGTTTACTATTCTGATGAAAATTCATACTCTGTTTGATATTAATAAACTCCAGATTAAAGGCATATGGAGCATCATTTACTGTCTCATACTGTACCAGACTCAAGCAACCAATATGATTGTTAAGTCTGACAACACACCACAATGACAACAGCCAACAACAAACAACACTAATATACACTCACAATGTGCTATAAAACTTTCAAATAATCATGATCCTAACCTTTATCTCCATACTAAAATCCCAGATGCCAGACAGTGAATCATTTTGTATGAATCATTAAATATTGGTGTCCGGGACATTGTGAGCCTAGAGACGGTAGTGTACGCTGTGAGTTTATAAAAGCTTAGTTTAAATATGTGATATGAATAATGTCACTTGAAATAAGTGAAGGGCCCAGAAAGTGGAATTTTATACATTATGAATTAACAAGGATATTTTATGCAGCATGCACACAATGCTTAACCTGAAATATAATTTATGAAAATCCTTTGTTACTACTGGCTGTCCTTTTCTGAACAGTAGTCAACAAACTATCAGTAAACTGCTAAACAAATTCTGCTAAATAACATCTTACAGATCATTTCATATTTTAGTTCAGTTTGATTCATCAGTGGTGTGTATGACAGATGTCACATGACACACTAACAGAACAGATTTCAGCCAATCACAGCACGAGATGGCAGTCTCATCTGACTTTCATTTGTATTTTGGGACCTCTACGAGAACTAAAAAAAACCTCAGGAGAAGAAAAAGGAGATATTTCTCTTTTTTCTTTTTTTCTTTTTTCTTTTTCTACTTTTTCCTAATATATATTTTACAGTAGTATTTCAGTTTTGCACTACTGATTATTTCCTTTTAGATTTTTTTCAATCTGATTTTTTTTACGTAGTCACTGCAACCCTGGCCTCATTGGAGAAAACATTTCTGCATTTCTCCAAACGCTGTTTTTCAGCAAACTGGCTTGTGTCTCCCACAATATCTGTACCTGAATAGCTGACTTTAGGGCTGTACAGATGATCTGCGTGGTTCTTGCCTTACAAACCTAAAAGCATAATCCCACCCTGCCAAATCTGTAATACATCATTATTAAAATACAACATGCATTTCAAAATACATTTTCAATCTGGTTGGAAGCCTTCATGTGCTGTTTGTCTGTGCCAGATGTGAAGGGATGTTCCCTGTTCAGAGCTAAGGGGGCTCCCCTGATACTGAGGGCACATTAGCTACATGTGACCGACATCTGGGGTGACCATGTAAATTTGACCACTTTGTACAATTTGCAATGCAGAGGACACAGTGGCATTGACATATGGCCTGAGATATCAAGATGCCTGCCAGAGAGACAGAAAACACAGTGTGTTGATAATTTACTGGTTATCAAGTGGCATGAACATGTTATGCCTGAGGGGGCATATATATATATATATATATATATATATATATATATATAT